>OY743225.1:113559419-113744400 GCA_963555765.1 Orthonevra nobilis
GAGGCAAAAATCGCCAATTTTCATCATTTTTTGTGGACTATAGCCCATGATAAAAAAATTCACTTTTTTCTTGATCTTGAGTTTTATCAAAGCTGAGTATTTGATCTTCACAGCGGCTTCAAACTGAGCACAAATTCACTGAATTTGATGAAAAAGACCTCTTTTTCATTGAAATATCGAGATAAATAGGAAGAGGCAAAATCGCCAATTTTCATAATTTTTTGTGGACTATAGCCCATGATAATAAAATGCAATTTTTTCTTGATCTCGAGTTTTATCTAAAATGAGGTATTGATCCTCACAGAGGGTTCAAGCTGAGCACAAATTCAATGAATTTGATGAAAAAGACCTCTATTTCAATGAAATATCGAGAAAAAATAGGAAGAGGCAAAAATCGCCAATTTTCATCTTTTTGTGGACTATAGCCCATGATAAAAAAATTCACTTTTTTCTTGATCTTGAGTTTTATCAAAGCTGAGTATTTGATCTTCACAGGGGCTTCAAACTGAGAACAAATTCACTGAATTTGATGAAAAAGACCTCTTTTTCAATGAAATATCGAGAAAAATAGGAAGAGGCAAAAATCGCCAATTTTCATAGCCCATGATAATAAAATGCAATTTTTCTTGATCTCGAGTTTTATCTAAAATGAGGTATTGATCCTCACAGAGGGTTCAAGCTGAGCACAAATTCACTGAATTTGATGAAAAAGACCTCTTTTTCAATTAAATATCGAGAAAAATAGGAATTGGCAAAAATCGCCAATTTTCATCATTTTTTGTGGACTATAGCCCATGATAAAAAAATTCACTTTTTTCTTGATCTTGAGTTTTATCAAAGCTGAGTATTTGATCTTCACAGCGGCTTCAAACTGAGCACAAATTCACTGAATTTGATGAAAAAGACCTCTTTTTCAATGAAATATCGAGATAAATAGGAAGAGGCAAAAATCGCCAATTTTCATAATTTTTTGTGGACTATAGCCCATGATAAAAAAATTCACTTTTTTCTTGATCTTGAGTTTTATCAAAGCTGAGTATTTGATCTTCACAGAGGCTTCAAACTGAGCACAAATTCACTGAATTTGATGAAAAAGACCTCTTTTTCAATGAAACATCGAGAAAAATAGGAATAGGCAAAAATCGCCAATTTTCATCATTTTTTGTGGACTATAGCCCATGATAAAAAATTCACTTTTTTCTTGATCTTGAGTTTTATCAAAGCTGAGTATTTGATCTTCACAGAGGCTTCAAACTGAGCACAAATTCACTGAATTTGATGAAAAAGACCTCTTTTTCAATGAAATATCGAGAAAAATAGGAAGGGGCAAAAATCGCCAATTTTCATCATTTTTTGTGGACTATAGTCCATGATAAAAAAATTCACTTTTTTCTTGATCTTGAGTTTTATCAAAGCTGAGTATTTGATCTTCACAGCGGCTTCAAACTGAGCACAAATTCACTGAATTTGATGAAAAAGACCTCTTTTTCATTGAAATATCGAGATAAATAGGAAGAGGCAAAAATCGCCAATTTTCATAATTTTTTGTGGACTATAGCCCATGATAATAAAATGCAATTTTTTCTTGATCTCGAGTTTTATCTAAAATGAGGTATTGATCCTCACAGAGGGTTCAAGCTGAGCACAAATTCAATGAATTTGATGAAAAAGACCTCTTTTTCAATGAAACATCGAGAAAAATAGGAATAGGCAAAAATCGCCAATTTTCATCATTTTTTGTGGACTATAGCCCATGATAAAAAAATTCACTTTTTTCTTGATCTTGAGTTTTATCAAAGCTGAGTATTTGATCTTCACAGCGGCTTCAAACTGAGCACAAATTCACTGAATTTGATGAAAAAGACCTCTTTTTCAATGAAATATCGAGAAAAATAGGAAGAGGCAAAAATCGCCAATTTTCATAGCCCATGATAATAAAATGCAATTTTTTCTTGATCTCGAGTTTTATCTAAAATGAGGTATTGATCCTCACAGAGGGTTCAAGCTGAGCACAAATTCACTGAATTTGATGAAAAAGACCTCTTTTTCAATTAAATATCGAGAAAAATAGGAATTGGCAAAAATCGCCAATTTTCATCATTTTTTGTGGACTATAGCCCATGATAAAAAAATTCACTTTTTTCTTGATCTTGAGTTTTATCAAAGCTGAGTATTTGATCTTCACAGCGGCTTCAAACTGAGCACAAATTCACTGAATTTGATGAAAAAGACCTCTTTTTCAATGAAATATCGAGATAAATAGGAAGAGGCAAAAATCGCCAATTTTCATAATTTTTTGTGGACTATAGCCCATGATAAAAAAATTCACTTTTTTCTTGATCTTGAGTTTATCAAAGCTGAGTATTTGATCTTCACAGAGGCTTCAAACTGAGCACAAATTCACTGAATTTGATGAAAAAGACCTCTTTTTCAATGAAACATCGAGAAAAATAGGAATAGGCAAAAATCGCCAATTTTCATCATTTTTTGTGGACTATAGCCCATGATAAAAAAATTCACTTTTTTCTTGATCTTGAGTTTTATCAAAGCTGAGTATTTGATCTTCACAGAGGCTTCAAACTGAGCACAAATTCACTGAATTGATGAAAAAGACCTCTTTTTCAATGAAATATCGAGAAAAATAGGAAGGGGCAAAAATCGCCAATTTTCATCATTTTTTGTGGACTATAGTCCATGATAAAAAAATTCACTTTTTTCTTGATCTTGAGTTTTATCTAAAATGAGTATTTGATCTTCACAGAGGCTTCAAACTGAGCACGAGAAAAATAGGAAGAGGCAAAAATCGCCAATTTTCATCATTTTTTGTGGACTATAGCCCATGATAAAAAAAATTCACTTTTTTCTTGATATTGAGTTTTATCTAAAATGAGTATTTGATCTTCACAGAGGCTTCAAACTGAGCACAAATTCACTGAATTTCATGAAAAAGACCTCTTTTTCAATGAAATATCGAAAAAAATAGGAAGAGGCAAAAATCGCCAATTTTCATCATTTTTTGTGGACTATAGCCCATGATAAAAAAAATTCACTTTTTTCTTGATATTGAGTTTTATCTAAAATGAGTATTTGATCTTCACAGAGGCTTCAAACTGAGCACAAATTCACTGAATTTGATGAAAAAGACCTCTTTTTCAATGAAATATCGAGAAAAATAGGAAGAGGCAAAAATCGCCAATTTTCATCATTTTTTGTGGACTATAGCCCATCATAATAAAATGCAATTTTTTCTTGATCTCGAGTTTTATCTAAAATGAGGTATTGATCCTCACAGAGGGTTCAAGCTGAGCACAAATTCAATGAATTTGATGAAAAAGACCTCTATTTCAATGAAATATCGAGAAAAATTGGAAGAGGCAAAAATCGCCAATTTTCATCATTTTTTGTGGACTATAGCCCATCATAATAAAATGCAATTTTTTCTTGATCTCGAGTTTTATCTAAAATGAGGTATTGATCCTCACAGAGGCTTCAAACTGAGCACAAATTCACTGAATTTGATGAAAAGACCTCTTTTCAATGAAATATCGAGAAAAATAGGAAGGGGCAAAAATCACCAATTTTCATCATTTTTTGTGGACTATAGTCCATGATAAAAAAATTCACTTTTTTCTTGATCTTGAGTTTTATCAAAGCTGAGTATTTGATCTTCACAGAGGCTTCAAACTGAGCACAAATTCACTGAATTTGATGAAAAAGACCTCTTTTTCAATGAAATATCGAGAAAAATAGGAAGGGGCAAAAATCGCCAATTTTCATCATTTTTTGTGGACTATAGTCCATGATAAAAAAATTCACTTTTTTCTTGATCTTGAGTTTTATCTAAAATGAGTATTTGATCTTCACAGAGGCTTCAAACTGAGCACGAGAAAAATAGGAAGAGGCAAAAATCGCCAATTTTCATAATTTTTTGTGGACTATAGCCCATGATAATAAAATTCACTTTTTTCTTGATATTGAGTTTTATCTAAAATGAGTATTTGATCTTCACAGAGGCTTCAAACTGAGCACAAATTCACTGAATTTCATGAAAAAGACCTCTTTTTCAATGAAATATCGAAAAAAATAGGAAGAGGCAAAAATCGCCAATTTTCATCATTTTTTGTGGACTATAGCCCATGATAAAAAAAATTCACTTTTTTCTTGATATTGAGTTTTATCAAAGCTGAGTATGTTTTCTTCACAGAGGCTTCAAACTGAGCACAAATTCACTGAATTTGATGAAAAAGACCTCTTTTTCAATGAAATATCGAGAAAAATAGGAAGAGGCAAAAATCGCCAATTTACATCATTTTTTGTGGACTATAGCCCATCATAATAAAATGCAATTTTTTCTTGATCTCGAGTTTTATCTAAAATGAGGTATTGATCCTCACAGAGGCTTCAAACTGAGCACAAATTCACTGAATTTGATGAAAAAGACCTCTTTTTCAATGAAATATCGAGAAAAATAGGAAGAGGCAAAAATCGCCAATTTTCATAATTTTTTGTGGACTCTAGTCCATGATAAAAAAATTCACTTTTTTCTTGATCTTGAGTTTTATCTAAAATGAGTGTTTGATCTTCACAGAGGCTTCAAACTGAGCACAAATTCACTGAATTTGATGAAAAAGACCTCTTTTTCAATGAAATATCGAGAAAAATAGGAAGAGGCAAAAATCGCCAATTTTCATCATTTTTTGTGGACTATAGTCCATGATAAAAAAATTCATTTTTTTCTTGATATTGAGTTTTATCTAAAATGAGTATTTGATCTTCACAGAGGCTTCAAACTGAGCACAAATTCACTGAATTTGATGAAAAAGTCCTCTTTTTCAATGAAATATCGAGAAAAATAGGAAGAGGCAAAAATCGCCAATTTTCATAATTTTTTGTGGACTATAGCCCATGATAATAAAATGCAATTTTTTCTTGATCTCGAGTTTTATCTAAAACGAGGTATTGATCCGCACAGAGGGTTCAAGCTGAGCACAAATTCACTGAATTTGATGAAAAAGACCTCCTTTTCAATGAAATATCGAGAAAAATAGGAAGAGGCAAAATCGCCAATTTTCATCATTTTTTGTGGACTATAGCCCATGATAAAAAAATTAACTTTTTTCTTGATATTGAGTTTTATCAAAGCTGAGGTATTGATCCTCACAGAGGCTTCAAACTGAGCACAAATTCAGTGAATTTGATGAAAAAGACCTCTTTTTCCATGAGATATCGAGAAAAATAGGAAGAGGCAAAAATCGCCAATTTTCATCATTTTTTGTGGACTATAGTCCATGATAAAAAAATTCACTTTTTTCTTGATATTGAGTTTTATCTTAAATGAGTATTTGATCTTCACAGAGGCTTCAAACTGAGCACAAGGTCACTGAATTTGATGAAAAAGACCTCTTTTTCAATGAAATATCGAGAAAACAGGAAGAGGCAAAAAATCGCCAATTTTCATAATTTTTTGTGGACTATAGCCCATGATAAAAAAATTCACTTTTTTCTTGATATTGAGTTTTATCAAAGCTGAGGTATTGATCCTCACAGAGGCTTCAAACTGAGCACAAATTCAGTGAATTTGATGAAAAAGACCTCTATTTCCATGAGATATCGAGAAAAATAGGAAGAGGCAAAAATCGCCAATTTTCATCATTTTTTGTGGACTATAGTCCATGATAAAAAAATTCACTTTTTTCTTGATATTGAGTTTTATCAAAGCTGAGTATTTGATCTTCACAGAGGCTTCAAACTGAGCACAAATTCACTGAATTTGATCAAAAAGACCACTTTTTCAATGAAATATCGAGAAAAATAGGAAAAGGCAAAAATCGCCAATTTTCATCATTTTTTGTGGACTATAGCCCATGATAAAAAAATTCACTTTTTCTTGATATTGAGTTTTATCTAAAATTAGGTATTGATCCTCACAGAGGGTTCAAGCTGAGCACGTATTCAGTGAATTTGATGAAAAAGAGCTCTATTTGAAGGAAATATCGAGAAAAATAGGAAGAGGCAAAAATCGCCAATTTTCATCATTTTTTGTGGACTATAGTCCCTGATAAAAAAAATTCACTTTTTTCTTGATATTGAGTTTTATCAAAGCTGAGTATTTGATCTTCACAGAGGCTTCAAACTGAGCACAAATTCACTGAATTTGATGAAAAAGACCTCTTTTTCAATGAAATATCGAGAAAAATAGGAAGAGGCAAAAATCGCCAATTTTCATCATTTTTTGTGGACTATAGCCCATGATAAAAAAATTCACTTTTTTCTTGATATTGAGTTTTATCAAAGCTGAGGTATTGATCCTCACAGAGGCTTCAAACTGAGCACAAATTCAGTGAATTTGATGAAAAAGACCTCTTTTTCAATGAAATATCGAGAAAAATAGGAATAGGCAAAAATCGCCAATTTTCATCATTTTTTGTGGACTATAGCCCATGATAAAAAAATTCACTTTTTTCTTGATCTTGAGTTTTATCAAAGCTGAGTATTTGATCTTCACAGAGGCTTCAAACTGAGCACAAATTCAATGAATTTGATGAAAAAGACCTCTTTTTCAATGAAATATCGAGAAAAATAGGAATAGGCAAAAATCGCCAATTTTCATCATTTTTTGTGGACTATAGTCCATGATAAAAAAATTCATTTTTTTCTTGATATTGAGTTTTATCTAAAATGAGTATTTGATCTTCACAGAGGCTTCAAACTGAGCACAAATTCACTGAATTTGATGAAAAAGACCTTTTTCTCAATGAATATCGAGAAAAATAGGAAGAGGCAAAAATCGCCAATTTTCATCATTTTTTGTGGACTATAGCCCATGATAAAAAAATTCACTTTTTTCTTGATATTGAGTTTTATCTTAAATGAGTATTTGATCTTCACAGAGGCTTCAAACTGAGCACAAATTCACTGAATTTGATGAAAAAGACCTCTTTTTTTCAATGAAATATCGAGAAAAATAGGAAGAGGCAAAAATCGCCAATTTTCATCATTTTTTGTGGACTATAGCCCATGATAAAAAAATTCACTTTTTTCTTGATATTGAGTTTTATCTAAAATGAGTATTTGATCTTCACAGAGGCTTCAAACTGAGCACAAATTCACTGAATTTGATGAAAAAGACCTCTTTTTCAATGAAATATCGAGAAAAATAGGAAGAGGCAAAAATCGCCAATTTTCATCATTTTTTGTGGACTATAGCCCATGATAAAAAAATTCACTTTTTTCTTGATATTGAGTTTTATCTAAAATGAGTATTTGATCTTCACAGAGGCTTCAAACTGAGCACAAATTCACTGAACTTGATGAAAAAGACCTTTTTCTCAATGAAATATCGAGAAAAATAGGAAGAGGCAAAAATCGCCAATTTTCATCATTTTTTGTGGACTATAGCCCATGATAAAAAAATTCACTTTTTTCTTGATCTTGAGTTTTATCAAAGCTGAGTATTTGATCTTCACAGAGGCTTCAAACTGAGCACAAATTCACTGAATTTGATGAAAAATACCTCTTTTTCAATGAAATATCGAGAAAAATAGGAAGAGGCAAAAATCGCCAATTTTCATCATTTTTTGTGGACTATAGCCCATGATAAAAAATTCACTTTTTTCTTGATATTGAGTTTTATCTAAAATGAGTATTTGATCTTCACAGAGGCTTCAAACTGAGCACAAATTCACTGAATTTGATGAAAAAGACCTTTTTCTCAATGAAATATCGAGAAAAATAGGAAGAGGCAAAAATCGCCAATTTTCATCATTTTTTGTGGACTATAGCCCATGATAATAAAATGCACTTTTTTCTTGATCTTGAGTTTTATCAAAGCTGAGTATTTGATCTTCACAGAGGGTTCAAACTGAGCACAAATTCAGTGAATTTGATGAAAAAGACCTCTTTTTCAATGAAATATCGAGAAAAATAGGAAGAGGCAAAAATCGCCAATTTTCATCATTTTTTGTGGACTATAGCCCATGATAAAAAAATTCACTTTTTTCTTGATATTGAGTTTTATCTAAAATGAGTATTTGATCTTCACAGAGGCTTCAAACTGAGCACAAATTCACTGAATTTGATGAAAAAGACCTTTTTCTCAATGAAATATCGAGAAAAATAGGAAGAGGCAAAAATCGCCAATTTTCATCATTTTTTGTGGACTATAGCCCATGATAATAAAATGCACTTTTTTCTTGATCTTGAGTTTTATCAAAGCTGAGTATTTGATCTTCACAGAGGGTTCAAACTGAGCACAAATTCAGTGAATTTGATGAAAAAGACCTCTTTTTCAATGAAATATCGAGAAAAATAGGAAGAGGCAAAAATCGCCAATTTTCATCATTTTTTGTGGACTATAGCCCATGATAAAAAAATTCACTTTTTTCTTGATCTTGAGTTTTATCAAAGCTGAGTATTTGATCTTCACAGAGGCTTCAAACTGAGCACAAATTCACTGAATTTGATGAAAAATACCTCTTTTTCAATGAAATATCGAGAAAAATAGGAAGAGGCAAAAATCGCCAATTTTCCTCATTTTTTGTGGACTATAGCCCATGATAAAAAAAATCACTTTTTTCTTGACATTGAGTTTTATCTAAAATGAGTATTTGATCTTCACAGAGGCTTCAAACTGAGCACAAATTCACTGAATTTGATGAAAAAGACCTTTTTCTCAATGAAATATCGAGAAAAATAGGAAGAGGCAAAAATCGCCAATTTTCATCATTTTTTGTGGACTATAGCCCATGATAATAAAATGCACTTTTTTCTTGATCTTGAGTTTTATCAAAGCTGAGTATTTGATCTTCACAGAGGGTTCAAACTGAGCACAAATTCAGTGAATTTGATGAAAAAGACCTCTTTTTCAATGAAATATCGAGAAAAATAGGAAGAGGCAAAAATCGCCAATTTTCATCATTTTTTGTGGACTATAGCCCATGATAAAAAAATTCACTTTTTTCTTGATCTTGAGTTTTATCAAAGCTGAGTATTTGATCTTCACAGAGGCTTCAAACTGAGCACAAATTCACTGAATTTGATGAAAAATACCTCTTTTTCAATGAAATATCGAGAAAAATAGGAAGAGGCAAAAATCGCCAATTTTCCTCATTTTTTGTGGACTATAGCCCATGATAAAAAAAATCACTTTTTTCTTGACATTGAGTTTTATCTAAAATGAGTATTTGATCTTCACAGAGGCTTCAAACTCAGCGCATTTTCAGTGAATTTGATGAAAAAGGCCTTAGTTTCAATGAAACTTCGAGTAAAAAGTTGAGTTAAGAAAGGTCCGAATATATTTCGTATACGTAGAAAAATTGTAGAAATCAGATTAAAGCTCCTCCATTTTTTTTCTAAAAATTTAATTCATGTCCCTGTATTACTTATTTATTTGTAAAATAAAATGGTCAAACATGAACCAGCTTTTCGCAGCAAATGTCAATAAAATAAATAATTCAACTGCCTTTCAATTTAAAAGCTGGCTTCGAAATAAGCTCTTTAGCGGCAACTACCCGTACTTGCAAACATTTTTTAACAACATTTTTCCATTAGAACTACAACAAGGACTTAAATCAATTCCTGTTTTTACTGCGATTTTTTTCTGTTTCACTTTTTTGACCATTTGCAGACTTACTCCAACACATATAGGTGAACATCTACCAACCCATTAAGCTGCTTTGCCTGAATAGGGTTAAATAGGCGCATTTTAGTGAATATTTGCAAATTGAATGTGTACAGATTGAATGGGATCCTTTAGCTCTTCCTGTGAAATCTCATTATTCAATTTGAATTGGCAAGGAGTTTGTTTATGCAGGCTTATTTGATGGGCATTTGTTTCGTTCAATGCAGTGATTTATTCAAACAATGCAAACAAGTGTTGAATTCCTTTTAAACGAAATCGTTTTTCACTTACTTGATGCAGTTTACTGGTTATTGAGAAATATCATTGGAGTGCGAGGTAGCAGTAGATGACATTGTTCATCATCTACTACTGCTGGTCTAGTTCCATTGCGAAGCATTTTTGTTTTGCATACATTTTATGAAGAAGAATTATAGAAACACCAATTTGTGTCATGGCAATGCTTTCAAGTCACGTGTATTCAAGATTTAAGTATGTTAATTGACTGCTTAGTCTTGGTCCGTTGCAGTATTCATTGATTTATATGGAGCTATTTCGTTAAATAATTTGAAGCACATTACACAAGCCATTCATGTATTTTTAGAAATTTTTCACATTGCTTTGTCAGCGTATTGCAGATTCAATGGAAATTTTGAGGCTGTGCTGCTTAACCAACGTTATCGATCAACGACCGATGTTGAGGATAAACATCTTAGATAGCGTTTTGTACATTTTCGCCAGACATGCAGATGAATTTAGACTGTGAACACCAAAGAGACCATGCACCATTTTTTTAGTGAGGACTTCAAAAATAAGGTATTAAAGCTGAAATTACTTGACTAATTTAATTCAGTTTTTTATTGATCAACCAAATTAAAATACGCGAATGCGGCAGTATTTTGTTTCTACCACTCAATGCAGAACATCCAATAATGCACCTCTCAAAAAACATGATGCTTTGCAATCAACATTAAACGTATCGATTGAACGACATTTTTAGATTTTACAGTAGAAGCGCACAGTGCACCTTTTGGATGTTGATGAAACTATTGTCATAACCTTTCCACTAATTTGCTCGACTCATCCTATAAGTTTGAGCCCAATCAGTTTAGCAGTTTCTAACTATATAAGTATCACACAAACTTACATTCATTTAATTTGTTTATATGTCATTGCATGTCACTGAACTCCTCCTAAACAGCTGGACCTAGTTTGATGCAATCTTTTGTGTTGTGCTGAAGTGGGACCCTGCATGGTTTTAATTAATATACCAATATTTGTTCATGAATAATTGACCAACAAACCTTCTCCGAAGTCAAAAAATAACTTCGTGACGGAAATTTTTATTTACGTTTGTGTCATAGTTGGCGCTGATCTTTTTACATTTACGAAGTGTAAAATTTGAAACAAACATTTACACTTTCAAAATAAAGGTACTTGAAATTTTACGATTCGTTGAGTTCGACTATTTTATATTTCGATTTTCCTTTTTTATTACAAGCGAACAGTTTGTTTAACTGCTTCAAAAATTATTACTTTGATTTGTTTGTTGTACTGTTTGTGTAGAAAATGAATGAGATAGAGATAGAAATATTAAACAGTACGGAAGATATAAATAATTAATATAAAGTTTTTTTTCTCTTTAATAAACTTATTTTAACGCATTTTTTTAACTTTATCTGGACTTTAAAAAAAACATGTTTAGACATTAAAATACCCGATATTAATCGCAGTAAAAAAAGAAGGTAATTCTCAACGTTTAACCATAACAATGTTTGTAGGCATTTCTAGTTTATTTATAATGTATCTTTATTTTATAAACGATTTAAATTGAAGTTGATTTTAAAACAACAATTTAATATAACATTCGAGGGTTTTACATACAACTTGTCAGTTTTAAAAAAATGATTACTTATTAAACTTCTGTAACCTCATTTTTAAAGGCGAATGGAATCGTGGTATTTCCTATTAAATGTTTAAACTGTTAAATGTTAAAACAATTAAATAATAGGACTACCGGTTGAAAATGTCGTTATTGCAGAAAACTTCTCGGAGGTGAATTTTGACCATGACAGCTGTCACATCAGAAACTTAATGTCATTGTCTAATTACTTCAGTCTAGGTTATTGGTCATTAGGGAAAACACACAAGTTTTTGTAAGGCCGTAAAATGTCTACATTCGTGCCATCAAAACAACATTTACGGGAAGTTTTATTATGCTTCTTTCATTTAAAGAAAAAAGCAACCGAAGCGCATCAATTGCTTACCGAAACTTACCCGGGCTATACTTTAGACGTTAGAATGTGTCAGCGGTTCAAAGATGGTGCTTTCGACACCGAAGACAAAGAACACCCCGGCCAGGTGAAAAAGTTTGAAGACCATGAACTTTTTCCGATCGTTTGAAAGCAATGGGAATGATCCAAAAGGTAGGACATTAGGTGCCGTATGAATTGAAGCCACGAGACGTCGAACGCCGATTTTGCATGTCCGAAATGCTGCTTGAACGCCACAAAAAGAAGTCTTTTTTGCATCGAATCGTCACTGGTGATGAAAAATGGGTACATTACGATAATCGAAAACGTCGGGCCACGTATGGATACCCTGGACATGCCTCAACATCGAAGACCGTTCAGAATATCCATGGCCTGAAGGTTATGCTGTGCATTTGGTGGGACCAGAAGGATGTTGTGTATTATGAGCTGCTAAAACCGAATAAAACAATCACGGGCGAGGTCTACCGACGACAATTGATGCGTTTGAGCGGAGCACTGAATGAAAAACGGCCGGAAACGGTCGCAAGACACGATAAAGTTATTTTGCAACATGACAATCCTCGGCCACATGTTGCAAATGTTGTCAAAACTTACCTTGAAACGCTCAAATGGGATGTCCTACCCCACCCGCCGTATAGTCCAGACCTTGCGCCATCCGATTACTATCTCTTCCGATCGATGCAAGATGGCCTGGCTGACCAGCACTTCCGGCATTTCGATGATGTCAATAAATGGATCGATTCGTGGATTGCGGCCAAACCGGTTGAATTTTTCAGAACAGGTATCCATGAATTGCCAGAAAAATGGGAAAAATGTGCGGTTAGCGATGGGCAATACTTTGAATATTGTATTTATATCTATTTTTCCTCAATAAAGCATTGATTTTTGACATTTTCAACCGGAAGTCCTATATATACTATATTTGCAAATGGTAATTCGTTTTTCGCCTTTGTATTTTCGTTTTTTTTTCGTTTCGCCGAATACTTTTCGCACTTTTGAAAAAACTTTTGAACATAAAACTTTGTTTGTCTTGCTTCATCTCCGCAGCTGAAATTTCCAATATTTACCACTTTTTAGAAATTAAATTTTTTTGGCGTCGTCGCTTGTTTTCACTCGCAAGGGATTCGCACAGAGCGAGCAAAAGGACCAGGAAAAGAACTGCAAGGTTGTGCAGTCTTTTGGAATTCAAACGCATTATGACCCATTATACCCCATTGATAAAGTCAAAATTGGGACGGAAATTTTGGTGTCGACCAATTCCCATTCGCCCGAAAGTACAGTTCTTGTGTTACGGATAGGTTTATCAGACTACTGTCAGAATTCAGGATGAATTCATCAAGTCCAACCTGAAACGACGATACAGTGATCACAGCAAAGCAAAGTAATATTTATTGCGAAGATAAGGCTTAAAAGACTACGAAATTACTCGAAATGTAACATCGAGCTACAGCTTTGCCGCTTCCGAAAAATTCCAATTCATACCATACTGATGACATAAATTTGACAAGGAGCATCGCAGTCTGCACTTTGGACCTTTGCTCAGCCTTTTCATTTCAAGCACTTACAAAATTAGTGACATTTTCTGACTAACTCGTTTGCGGCTTGTCAAAGCAGTTAAAATAGCTACCGATTTTTTCGTTATAGGTGTTGGTCCTTTAAAGCATTTGAATGAGATTATGATTGCACAGATGAAGTGCAGAAACTCACGAAGGAGCTTTGCTTCTATTTAAAAATTTAGGTAAATTCAAAGCCAAGAACCAAAGCCATAAACCTTATGACTTTAACAAACAATACGCCCGATTTTATCTTGATGGTTGCAAAAACTCAGTAAATTTAAAAGATATCAAATAAAAATGTTGCAACCAACGCAGAGTCAAACTACACATAAAGCAATGAAGACGAATGCAGTTAATTCGAAGCTTGGCTTGAAGTGTGGCAGAAGCAATTAGATAACTCGTGTCCAAAGTGTTTAGTGGTAAGCACTTTGTGCCTTTTTAATGCCACATCTCTGTTACCTTATTTATGAGGTGTGTTTCAACTGTCTCTAAATCCAGCTTAAGGTATTCAAGAAAGACATAAGTTGCTTTTAATGCCTTAGCAGAAATCTCATCAATTGAATTGAGGAAGGGTCTACCAAGTGCTTTCTGTCGAGCTCAAGCGAGGGCCGGACAGGCGCAAAAGAAGTGTGCTAGGGTTTCCCTCTCAGCCGTGTTTTTGTAGATGCGATTGTGTTAATTGTGTGGCATGCAGACCGCCACTAGTCGGGTTCACCGAAGGAGGTCCTTTTTTTTTTTTGATTGTTTGTATTCAGGCCTTATTTTCCTTGATGTTGCACAGTACGTCAGACTGGCTCATCTAACGTTTGCTGTTCAAGGAAGTATGATGATATGATAGGCTTAGCTGCATGTAATGAGACGAAAACCTCCCCTACAGGCGAGCGCTGAAGGGCAGACCCCTGCCTAGCAAGTCCATCGGCCCTCTCATAACCTGGGATGTCACTGCACACCGGGAACCTATAAAAGGGAAATGAATCTTCTAACGACGCTATTTCACCTCAGCATTCCTGCACTAATTTTTAATGTGCAGTAAAGCAGGCAAGAGCTTTGATAGCTGCTTGGCTATTAATGCAGGGTGACTTGGCAGGATATTTAAATTTGATGACATGCTTCCTGGATTGCAAAAAGTTCTGCTTGGAAAACGATGGAATAATCGAGCTATAGACTTTTTTAATACCCAAAGATTGAGAACACACCCGCACCGACTACGCCGCCCATTTTAGAGCCATCAGTGTAATTTGTCCAGTTAAAATTGTTGCATACCTGCCCATTTTTCCATTCCGCACTTTCTGGGATTAGAATGCCAAAGTCATTTGATAGATAAATTCTAGGGACCGTATAGTCCGTTGGAGTCGATCGCAGAGCGCCTGTAATACGTTTACATGCTGTTCTCTGAACCTTGTTAAGTTCAATGACGTTGTACTTTTTTCTAAGGACGGGCACCCATACTAGCCGTGTACATCCATAGGATCAACTTTGATTGGAGACCCCATTTTTGGTCAAAACATATATGTTGTTTCAAAAGAACCTCGGCCAGCAAGACTGAAGACTGACGGCAGGGATATATACAAAAATGCATTAAATAATATTCCAGACATGGATGCTTGCTATTCTCGCTCAAGGAAGCAGTTCCATGGCAAACCGACTGTACACCAAACCATATAAAAAAAAATGGATTATCTGCCTTATGCTTCAATCCTCCGATGTTACACAAGCGTATCTCCATCGGGCTCTAATATTGGTTGACTAGTGATGCTACTCTCCCATCCATTGTCTTTGGAACAAAGCAAGCCTAAATTAATGATGATATTATCTTTGAATATTTCCAGTGAGTGACAATAAAATACGGGTGCCTACAAAGCAAGTTATTAAAATGTTTGCTTTCATTTAAGTAGATAGCAGGAACCATACACCTTCCACGTGTTAGACAGACATCCTTTTGTTTTATGTGTGATTTACGCGCGTTAAATACGAGAGCTCCTTTCGCGCCTCTTGTGTTTGTAACAACAATTGGGCTCTGCTTATCAAGACTTTGGTTTGGTTTGGTTTCTATAACCATACATAGAAGCAATGGGAACCCTGCCCACATCGTGTCCTCATTTTGTTCAAATGTGCGCCGGATTTCATTTATGAGTGTACTACATCACCAGGAATTCCCTTGGAATTTCGTTAAATGCTTTTGTTTCGAAATTGAAACGTATCTCTTAAAATGAAAAGAAAATACACTTAAGATTTTATCCTAGAGACATTCTAAAAGAAATAAATTGACTTTTGAGACTCGTGCATGCGAGTAATTGTAACATTTGTTGCTTTGAAAGAGAACGTTACGTATCATATATCGTCTACCGAACTTATCTCCATTCCCTTCCTATGGTGGGCAAATTTAAAGGACGACAAAAACACACATACATGTCAAGCATCTTAAATTATTTTGTAGTAATTTTTTTAATTTCTTATTGGAAATTGGAAGCAGCTCCTTGAACATGAAATTTTCTGTAATTACGGCTTGAGTTTAAGTCTGTAAGTTTGTTTTTATGTCTCGAGTCCTCAGTGTAATTTTAAGCCTAACAAAAGATGACTATGACAGCTTAAATATCATTCGTGTCATAATTATTTGAATGTCTAAAAAGTCCTATCAAAGCTCAATCAAAAAACTAATGACGTGAACTCGTTTTCACGTTTCATTAAATTTTCATGTAGTCAGTATCCAATATTCATACCACTGCTTATCGTAAATTTTAATCTGTTTCCATCATATCGCTTTTTAGGGTGCCGTACTAAACTTCCGCAATCCGTCCGCCGGTCCATCCGTCAGTCATAGGGAGACACTTTTAAATTTCGCAGAAGTTACTGCTATTCCCGCTTCAACAACAAATAATGCAAAATAATATAAAGTTAAAAACAAAGAAAGTGTTTCATAAAATATCAACTCAACACCTAAAAGTAGACAATGAGTTTCATAGAGTAACTTAACAACTTTTAAAAGTAGGCAATGATCCCGTGCTTCAAACACAAGGTACAAGCTCGAATTCGAATACGCAAAATAAAAAAAAAACTTTTTGCAACTTGTGGAACGAATATCAGATCGAAAATGTAGTGGTGTTATTGCGAATTGAATGTTGTTTAGTTTTCTACCTAACCAAACAATGTATACGTGGTTTAACGGCGGCATTTTTATCAATGCGATTAATGAAAAACAATGTCATATTTTAAAAAAATTATTAAAAAAAGTATTTCTTTTGATTTTGACGTGTGTCTGTGTTCTGATTGTCCCAGCATTTCAATAAATCATTTAAAACAAAGGGTTTAAAAATAAAGAAAATTATAAACATTGAATGGCGTTGTGTGTGTTGATTACGCATTTAAGGCACACAAGGATATTCAAGGTTAAGACACTTTTTTTCTTATTTTTCAATATTTTTCAACCCCTTCTTTAGGGTTTGAAATTTCTTGAATACATTGGCAACAACAACTTAAACACACTCCATAACCACATGATACATAAGTCTTAAATTATTTACTTTTAATAAAAAAAACATATTAAACAATACCTTTAGTTTCGATAGCATTCACACATTCACGGTTGTGACACGCGTTTGGGTGAGAAATTGAGGTTCGCTCTAACTACACTACTATTTAACGTTCATCAACGAATTTCGAACGAATTTTCACTGAGTTTAAAATGAATTCCTTGCGTGAATTTACAAAAATATAAAATGCCAATAAAAATAGAATCACACATTTCTACAGTCAGTCTGCATTAAATAATCTTTTAATCTTGTGAATGTTTAAAATCATTATTTGTTTCAACTTTTTTAGTTCCCATCTGGAAGTTCTTGTTCTTTTTGAAGTATTAAGTAAACAAACGTCGAGCTTTAACTTTGTCTGGCTTAATCTTAAAAATCTAAAACTAAAGAAATATAGTGCTGCAAAGTTGCGGAACCCTTCGTGGCAACTTTTTTTTTGTTTCGAGACGCGGTTGCACAGAAGCTTCGTTCCACTGCATCGATATTTTTTTTATTGGTTCATTTTGTTCTCTTCTGATTAACCCGGCTTCTTGATAAATTAAATGGTATCGCCCTCCCATTGTTCCTTCTATATCTTTTTTCTTACACTACATCAAAAAATTGCATGTACATACGTACAGCAGCTGAAATTACAGACATTTCTGCTTATTTATAAAATAAATCCTAAGCCCGTGTGCTTGACTTTTTTAACTTCCCATCAGGAAGTTCATGTTATCAGTCCGATTTTCGGAATAACAATTTTTGGACATATCTCCATATCTATCCTTCTTGAAGAAAGAAGACCATCTAAGCTGTGCCAATTGTAGAAGTATCAATCTTTTCAACATGGCCTATAACACCTTTCCCGCTGTATAATGTGAACGTTTGAAACTCTTCGTCAACAACCTAATAGGTCCATATCAATGTAGCTTTCGACCAGAAAAGTCCACTATTGACCAAATATTTATGTAACGGCAGATCTTGGATAAAACACACGCACCACCTGTTCATCAATTTCAAGGTTGGTTTTGGTTTCTGTTTCGTCCAAAGAGGCAAGATGTATGAAGCCATGTCTAGGCTTGGCATCCCACCCAAGCTCGTCCTTTTGTGCACGATGACGATGGAGAACTCCAGCTGCTCCATTAAGGGCGGCAAAGACGTCACCGACCCATTTGATGTCAAAATAACGTTTTAGGCAAGGTGATGCATTGTCATGCGATTTCTTCAACTTTATACTTGAATCAATAGTGCAAAAGTCCCGTGTGAACATCAGAGGCACCATCTTTTGAAGGTCTATTCAATAACTCGCATACGCCGAAGATATTGATATAATAAGTGAACGTAGCTTGATGTCAACAGTGCTTTTATGAGTGTTCAGACAAAACTTAAAAATGCGTTTGGCGATATACAAGAGAAAAAAAAACGTATGCTATCACCAGGAAGGGGCACCCAAATCCGACTTCTGGGTCAGAACGTAACCATAGACAGCTTTAACTTTAGGGACTTTGCGGATGAGGTCGCCTTTGGTTGTTTCGAGAGAAAACTTTGATGCATTAATATTTAATTCGCAAGTCTATTTTGAAACGATTCAAAAATGCGAAAACAAATATATTCCAACAGAGCAGCTGATCAGAATATTTATTTTATTTTTTCTTTGCACTGCATTTGTCTAGGGAATGAATGATGTTTTCATAAACCAAACTGAATTTGTGTTTTTGTTGTACAGTCTTATCTGCTGAAATTATGAAACAATCAAAGCTGATGCGGCATCTGTCAACTAAATATTTCAAAGAAGCAGGTAAGCCATTAAAATTTGTAGAACGAAAATCGAAATCTCTTAACCAGCAACAAAGTGTTTTAGAAACAAAAATAAGTCTTATTTAAATGCCCTTTGTTGTGGTATGTACCTATGTATAAACTGGCTTAATTTCACGAACTAGATACCTACGCTTTCTTTCATATTTCATCTGTTTTGCTACACATTTATGGCGGCCTTGGATATGGTTGAAATTATTTTGGGTAAACAGGAGGCAGACAAGTTTAAAATTAAACACTCGCAGACTATACAATTGAGCGAAGAATAAGTGACATGCCCGTTGAAATTCGAGAAAAAAAATGCAAATCGGATTCGCGCACCGAGGGTTCCGTACAAAAAAATAAAACATTACTTCATGCCAAATATAAAGATTCTATATCGACTGGAAGTACCCTTTAGGTTTTGATTCCCTTCCGACTGTCTAAAATTTTCGGCACAAACGGCTATTTCTTTTGATTGTGTTGGCTTAGAAATTTAATTTTCCAAGACACAGTAGACCTGAATATTTGATATAAATTCCATCTTGATAGCTCCACGCGTTCCTCAGAAAAAGGGACTTGGCAAATAGACGGACGGACGGACAACAAAGTTGTCCTATAAGGGTTCCCCTTTTTTCTTTCGAACCCTTAAAAGAGTCCACAGTTTGTCTTGCAACTGAATGAATATACTGGTGTTTCAAACTGTTCACAGTTCGTGGTATTTGTTCGTTTTGAAGCAGAGGAAAAAATTTAAGAAGAAGCCTATTTTGGATATCTCTTCCTGCTACTACTGTTGGCCAGTATTTGTGCGACATATTTGAAGAAAGCTGTCGCGACCACGACATTGTTTGGACATTATGTTTTGCTATTTGCAGCAATAATGCTTAAGCTTTGACGTTAATAAAAGTGGACCCATTGCAAAATTAAAAAGAATTATGTTTCATGGACACACTGCTTCCTTCATCGACAAGTTCTGACATCCATGGTGTTGCCTTCTAAATCAAATGCTGTGAACAGAACTCTTTTAAAGGCAAGGCCTCCCAAAGTCGTCTGTTTGCGATCATATGTAATGAAATGGGTTCACTCCATCAAAATCAAAATGAAAGGCATATTCTAACAAGTTTAAACATTTGGAAATTCGAATCGTTTTTCTGAACCCACCTGGCTTTTAAAAATTATCATTTCTTGATGATCACTTAAAGATCTTGATTAAGATCCTCCGAGGGAGAGAAAAACTACAAAAGATAAAATCAGATGATCTTTATTTCATTTTCATTTCATTTCATTTCATTTATTTAATTAACAGGTTTGTACATTAAGATTATTATCTCTTATAGTACTTAGCATATTGGCTTCAGAAAATAACAAACTAACTTACAATTATTAATGAACAAATCTTAACTTAATAGGAAAGGCAGGATTAGAGAGGTAGGATCAAAGAGAGTTAAGTAAAATAGTGAGAAGAAGAAAAAGCAGTTGAAATACTAGAGATTAAGAGGTGATTTGTTAGCTTGAGAAGTGTTGGAAGATTGCTCTTTTGAAATCGGATGAATTTGAAATATTTTTTATATTTAAGGGTAAAGCGTTCCAAAGTCTTACAGAATGGATGAAAAACAAACGTGAGGAATTAAGGTAATTATATCGGACAGGTATAATATTTTGCGTTCTTGAGGAGTGAGTGAAACTAAGTCTGCTATACAGACGGACATTTACAATAAATAATTTTGTGTAAAAATATACAGTTCCTGGTATTAATGTAGTCAAATAGAGTGCAACCAAGTAAGCCTCTGGCGTACATTGAGATATGATCATATCTTCGGATTCCGTATATGTATCTGGCTGCATCATTGAACGCTATTTGCAATTTGCGTCGGGATAATGAGTCAAGAATACAGTAAACAACCTTAGCATAAGTTATAAGAGGCAAGACTAGGGCTATCACCAGTTTTCGTCGTGTTTCCAGTGTGGTATAGTTAGCGCTTAGCCACAATTTGCGAAGACACCCGTATATATGACCAATGACTATGTTGATATGACTGTAGCCAGATAGACTACGGTTGATCACATAGCCAAGCCTTGTGACGGTTTCCACAGCAGAGATTTTATTATTATTGACATGTAGATCAGGCAGTAGATTTAAATTAAATTTTTTCTTAGAAATAGGAATAACTTGCGTTTTATCCGGGTTTAGTAATAATCCATTTGACACTGACCAGTTATAAATATTTTTCAGGTCCTCATTAATAAGAAGAGCTAGTTCATTTAAGTTACTGAAAGGCTTTGCTAAGTGAAATTGGACATCATCAGCATATAAATGCACCGAAGAATATTTACAAACAAAAGGGAGGTCATTTATGAACATGCAAAAGAGTATCGGTCCTAGAATTGAGCCCTGGGGTACACCTTGTTTTACTTCCGTAAAGGATGAAAATCGTTCAGCCGAAAAAACTCTTTGCGATCGACCAGATAAAAAGCTGCTTATTAATTTAACTGCCGTCTCACTGAGACCGAAGTTATTCTAAAGTTTCCAGCATTCATGGTTAACCTTGTCGAAGGCCTTCGAGAAATCAAACTTTTACAAACAAAAATTTTTGGATTGTCTTTCCTGTACTTATTTTCATTTTTTTAAGCACTTTTGTCTTGGCGTACACCCAAAGAGGTCCCGACACAGAGTTTGAAAAGCACCGGTTTAGTGAATATGTAATCACATTTTACAACAAAAGTCCCTCCAAGGACACCCGATATTATTGAAATATCGCTTTGTAGTCGATACAATTTAAGTTCCCAATTATCTTCGATGGATTTCAAGTCAATGATGTGCGAAACGAGTAAATTTTTTTGTCCGTAGTTCTTATGAAGACCTTTCATTGCTCGATGGTAAATAGAGTAACACCTGCCATGCTCGTAAATTTATTTAAGTTCTTATGACTGCCAACCCAAGTCGAACACATACTTACGGTTTCATATTTATTACAATGCTTTTAGAAGCACGCCATTCGATGTCGCCTCTATACTAAATGGACACATAACTGAACAATAATCTGAGAAAAGTTTATAAAATTTCCACTAATACCAAAAGCCACCATAATTTAGCTTTCCCACCAGATTCACCTCAGTACGTTTAACATCCACTCGAACCAAAGCCAAAATAAAGTATAAAAACAGATAAGCGTGCATGTGTGTATTGAACATAAGGATATATGTACGTATACGGAATAGCACTTGGATTGGTGTCTTAGTCTTCTGCTAGTATCCGTTACAGTCCATTAACTCTTCGAAAGGAGCACAGGCAGTACATTGCTGTTCTACTGTGATAGCGGCACAGATTTATGACTATCGGGAGGGCAGTGTCCTTTGAGCATTCGTTATCAGGGATTATATAAAATTGATTAAATGCCGGCACAGACCGAAAACGTTATGTGTGGCATGCTGGCCAATTTGAACGTCATAATGTAATGCCTTCTAGGTCACGAGAAAATACATAAATCTCTCGAATCCTTAAGGACATACGGAAGCGTTGACTATAAAAGGAAATCTCTGTCGAAAATGGCATTGATTGTATGGATATGCGAAGACCTGCATGAATTTAAATCTTCTCACCGAATCGGTTTCCATGAAAATGCATTTTACGATCAAAAACCGTCCTTAACCAGACTGAATAAAAAAAAATAATCAAAAAAAAAACAAGAAACGTGTGAAGGTCCAGTAGTTTCCTGGTGTCTGTCCTCTCAAAGTTACTGAGAGGGGTAATTTAGTGTCTTACGTTCATCGCCATCGTCGTCGTCGTCGTTGTCGTCGTTGTCCTCGTCAACAGCTGCAAAAGGATTGGAGGGTTCCCAGATATGAAATTTATTACTGCTGCTCCCAACGCCGAGATGGAACCGATATCCGAATTTGGATTTATGCTCCCGATAACTTGGCTGAAATTCGAACAAAGTTGCGAACGAAGTTGGCAGACTGGAGTATCCTTTGATATTGAAACCGGTGTGAATGACATTCGAAACGAAAACGTAAACTTCGGTGAAGTTTCCACTGACTGCGCAGAAACTGTGAGAATGAGGGGGAATACAACACTTCGTAGTGTGATGGCAAAGAAGTCTTGACATGGGATTAAATGGAGTGTTTATTGGAGATGATGATTATTGACAGAATGTCTGATAGATGCCAATTCCAACCAAGTTCGATTCGAACAAACATACGAAGGGTTCCGTACCAACGCACATAACCCACTTTTTGGCGTGAAATTGAGTTGAAATCTCTGCGAACGGGGGTTTTAAATGAAGAGCTCCCTTTATTTTCGACTTTATACGTAGGCTGCTAGATATATTTCTGGCCTAATAAAGAAAATGCGTATATTTATCGTCAAAAGTGGTTTTATTATTTTTCAAAGTATTCTCCAGCATGATTTATACACTTTTGCATGCGCTCAAACGTATTGTCGAAACACTTTTTCCACTCCGATGGAGACACCTCCAAAACATGATTTTTGAACGCTTCAACAGCATGTTCTGGGGACTAGAATCGTTGACCACACATTTTTTTCTTGATGTGCGGGAATAAAAAGAAGTCGTTGGGTGCCAAGTAAGGGCTGTACGGCGGATGACTCATCAAGTCGACGTTTTTGCCGATCAAAAAGGCGCTGGTTTGAGCCGATGTGTAAAAGCTCGCATTGTCATGGTGAACAATGATTCGTCCTCTCTTTTTCGTTTTTCGAATTTCTCCGAAGACTTCAGGCAAACAAATTGTTTCTCAGGCGGAACAGTCGCCACATGACCAGTTTTGCCGAAGAAACAGGCGACCATTTGCTTCGAAGTGCTTCTTCCACGAACAGCCTTTGTTGGATTTGGCTCGTCTTCGAAGACCCACACGGTCGATTTTTGTTTTGTTTAGGGCTCATACGCATAGATCTATGATTCGTCACCTGTGACAATCTTATAAACGTCTTTTGAAGCACCGCAATCGTATTTTTTTAACATTTCTTTGCACGAATCGACACGAGCCTTTTTTTGAGCCATTGTCAAATTGTGAGGGATCCAACTAGAACAAACCTTTTTTACGGCCAGGTGTTCAAGCAACATCGAATTTATGCTGGTGGGATAAATGCCCAGGGATGCCTCTATCTCACGGTATGTCACATGACGATCTTGCATTATCAGTTCACGCACGGCATCAATGTTCTCTGGCACAACGGCCGTTTTTTGGACGACTTTCACGGAATTCGTCCTTGAGCGAGCTTCGGCCATGACTGAATTCATTAAACCAGTTTTTCACAGTGCTATAGGATGGTGCTTCATCGCCATACAAAGATTTAAGTTCATCAATGCATTCTTGTCGTGATAATCCACGTCGAAAGTTGTGAAAAATGATCGCACGAAAGTGTTCACGAGTTAATTCCATTTTTTTGCCGAGATGAATTTTTCAAGTCTCTGTAAATAAAACAATTCACGATTAAATGACAATCCGTTCTGAGTGATGTTATGCTAAAAAATGCCAAAATCATCAAAGTTGACGGCAAGGTACACACGGAACCAACATAACCGGCTGGATTCATGGATATTATCACCATTGAAGAAACCGAAGAATACTTCCGTCTGGTGTACGATGTCAAGACCCGTTATACCCTCCATCGCATCTCTCTCGAGGAAGCCAAATACAAGCTATGCAAGGTTCGGAAGACTCAGCTGGGAACCAAGGGAGTCCCATTCCTTGTGACACACGACGGCAGGACCATTCGTTACACCAATCCATTGGTGAAGACCAAAGATACTGTCAAAGTTGATATCGCAACGGGCAAGGTTACCGATTACATATAATTCGATGCAGGTAACTTGTGCATGATTACTGGACGTAGAAATTTGGATCGTGTTGGAACCGTCGTTATCCGTGAGAGGCATCTAGGCTCCTTCGATATTGTCCACGTCAAGGATTTAATTTCTAAAGATATTGTAGTATCGACTGAGTGCGTAGCAGGCAAGCACCGATTGCACTTTATACCTGCAAGACAATTGTCGGACCCTGTCTCTTAACAAAATCTGGCCAGAAGTGGAAGACAGAAAACGGCATGCATCTTTATTACGGGGCGTACTCAGATCAACACCATCGGTGTCCTAGAAATGTTACTACGTCTTCTTCCCATGGACGGGAAGCTTACTACTTCGTATGCACCCGTAAAGCTTGGATTAACTTCAAAACTCGAAGAGTCCAATACAATCAGACTTCATGACACCTTTTGAGGACTTCGAAATAAAGCACAGAACAATTATCCCCGCAAGAGCTGAGAAGATATGGTGTGCAACTCGAATGCCACAGAAATATACACTGACGGTTCCAAGTCGGACAGGAGATACAGGATCCGTTTTATACGCGAGGGTGTCTGAGTTATCCCTAGCTCTGCGTCTCCCGGACCACTGCAGTGTTTTCCAGGCAGAAATAGCCACTATTCAAGAGACAGTACCGATAGACGGTAGTTCTATTGTTAATTACATAGACAGTAAGGCAGCTATTATGGCTCTGGAAACACCATCGATCAATTCCAAGATGGTTAAACTCTGCCGCCTTTCTATAAGGGAGATAGCTGACAGATGCAACCTTACCCTATGATGGAGCCCTGGGCACAGTTACATTCCGGGCAACCAAAGGGCGGATGAATAAGCAAGAAAAGGGGCGAGTCTACCATTGGCACACAATTTCAGGAGACACCAGCAAAGTGGCTTTCCTACTGTGAAAACGTCATAAACATCAACAATCGAAGATGGGCGAAATTGGAAATGTGCAGAGCTTCAAAGGCCTGCAATAGATCCAGCGAAAACTAAAACGCTCCTTAAACTAGATAGGGAGCGTATAAGCAAGCTAGTGGGCGTAATAACATGTCATTGCCTTATTGGCATTCAAGCCAGAAGACTTGGAGCGCCCTACAATGATTTCAGTAGAAGCTGTAGAGATGAGAAGTAGGAGAAAAGTGTACTACATTACCTCGGTACCTGCCCGGCTTTCGTAGAGACAAGAAGAAAATTAATGGGTAGTTATTTCTTCAACAGCCTTGAAGATATACCGATCATAAATACCAAGGACATCCTAAAATGTCTCTTAACCATTAACTGGAAATAAGTAGGTCAACGAAAAGTCTGGATGAGTCGATTATGTTACAGCTCAATGGATCTTAGTGTCTAAAATTGAGGCACAACCTCCCTAAGGTAATGCCACACACTTCTACCTACCTTCCTACTCCTTATAGACTGGGGATTGTGTATAAGGGAACCATTCCTGAAAAGAAAAAGCATCAGATAATCTAATTTGGAAGCTCCAACAGATTTGGAAGAGTACATATGCGGTTACAATGGAAGTCCCTCTTTTCGGATCTTAAATGCCACAAAACTTTCTAACATTTTATTTTTGAATCTTCGCGATCCTGATAATCTTTTTACTTCCTGTGTTAAGTAAAGTTTTGGAAAAAATTATAAAGAAGAGGATAGTATCGTTTTTAAATAAATCTCAGTTTTTCAGCTCAGCGCATGTTTTCAGCGAGGAAAATTTACTGAGGACGCACTTTTAAACTTTTGCTCTCATATTTTTTCTAGCCTTGATGCGAAAAAGTTCACTGCAGGTCTATTTTTAGATATAACGAAAGCTTTTGATATAGTTAACCATGCAATCCTTTTGAGAAAAAATTGAAAAAGCGGGTTTTCTTGGATTTATGCTGGATTGGTTGAGGTCATACCTCTCTAATAGATCTCAAAGAGTTAAAATTGGAGAAAATAGAAGCGACATTCTTTTTATTGATTTGGGAGTGCCCCAGGGTTCTGTGTTGGGACCTATTTTGGTTCTCATTCATATACATATATTCCTTGTTTGATGATGTTGACTGTTCTTATAGTTCTGACAGTGCTCTAGATCTCATAGCCGATGTCAATTGGGATCTGAATTTATTAAGGACCGAACACAGATTGAACATAAGTTCGAAAACAAAAATTACGTTTTTAACTTATCATCTAAAGTTTACTTTGTAAGTCCTGAAGTATTTTTTCAAAGATACAAACATGCCGGTTGCAGTTGTACTTCAAACTTTTCATACTCTACCTATTGTAGTACTTAAGTTTGGTGCGATAACTGTTTTCCTATTGAGAGAGTCGATTAGTTCAAATATTTAGGACTGACTATTGATGACAAGATGAGCTTTTCTAACCATACTGCGTTGTTAAGGAAATACCTCCGCTGCACTCTCCGGAACTTTTTTCATTTAAAAAAGTTTGCTCAACTGAACTACTTAGAATTATCTATTATGGTATCTTCCAATCAAAGCTACGATATGGTATCACGTGTTTTGGAGGTACATATTTGAACAAAATTATGTCTCTTAAATCCTGCAAAAGAATGTTTTGAGAAAAATATGACGTAAACATCGTCGTCATCCCAGTTATCCTCTGTTTCGTGATATGAATGTTCTTCCAGTCCGTCATTTATATTGTTTTAAAGTTTTAAAAACGTTCTTCAAAAGATCGGGATACCTCAACTGGAGGTTAATTGAAAATTTACAATTTGCGTAGAAACTTTTCGAATTTTGTTTCTGTAACCAATTTTCGCACTACTGCATTTCGTAATTTTCACCCAGTTTCATCGTGTCGTCTCTTTAATAGACTTCCACCTGCAATCAAAGCTTTGACAATTTCTGGAGGGTTTGTAAATTGTTAATGACAGTGGCTTTTCGATATTATCTTCATCATCATTTTAAAACTTTTTCTCTAACATTTCCTTCTTTTCTTTCTTCTTTTTTTAAATATTTTCATATTTTTTTCTTCTTTGGTGTTTTTAATTTTAATTTTATTCCATTTTCTTTCAAATTAATTTGAATTTTTATTGTTTTGAGTAAAGTTAATAAGGGTCACCGCACTCATATATTTTTTATACTTTAAGTTTAGCCTATTGAAATGGCATTTGACACTTTTTCTATATTTTTTGTATTTCAAATATTAAATGTCACCTTAATTATTTTATTTCTTCTTAAACTATGTAAAATGAAATTGTCATTGAATTATTACTGAATTATTGTGAAATAAATTGTATTGAATTGAATTGAAAGTTCGATTATGTCACAACTGGTATTAGACTGACGCCAAAAATACGCATCGTTAAAGAAAAAAATTATTAAGTTCCAAGAAACCATGACAATTTTTCTAGATTCAGTTCATAACACAAGCCTTCCATTGACAGCGAGTAACACAAGGCTCCTCGCAAAAATAAGCAACAATTTAGTAGCTCGTCCTTTTGTTACTTTTGGCGTAATTGTGTACCTAGTGTGCAGTTGTGATGAATTCAAATGACTAAATTTTCCCAACACACACACAAATTGCTTTCCACTCAGAGAAAAAGTGATAAATGTAATGTTCTTCTTGAACATCTTCCGGAATTGCTTCCATTCAGGACTCGGATTCAAATGGTTGGTTGGACTCATGCGTGCGAGTTGGTGTACTCTGCAGAAATGTTGCTCATTTGTAACCAACACGCAAATCGACATGATTGTGGGGACAGTGAAACCGAGATGCTTTTACTGTCTCGTCGCGTACAATGTTCGCTATATAATCCAGCTTGTGGAGGTTTTAATGTTATGGCGACCAAGGAAGCGACACCATTTCTGGTTAGTCATTCAGTGACGGAAATTGTTGTTTGAATGGAAACCCTCTCTATATATCAATAACATGTTTCGAAAACGAAAGTCTGAGGTATGAGGTAGCTTTCACTTTGGATACTTTTGAAGGAATGTGCTAATAACCCTGAAGAAGGAGATTCAGAATGCTTCCTCCAGAATGCTAGAAAAAATTTATGAAACTAGAACTGAACAACTTAGAAAACTAAGTCCTGAATTAGCAAAAAACTTTTAAGGGGGTTTGGAAAAATCGAAATAAAATGTAATCAGATGGTGCAAGGTCATGACTAAATGGTGGATGTGGCAAAACATCCCAACCAAGCTCCAATAATTTTTGCCGAGTGACCAAATTTGTGTGTAGACTTGCATTGTCATGAAGGAATACAACACCTTTTCGATTTGTCAATTCGGGCTGCTTTTCTTTAACTGAATTGTTCAATGTAGACATCTGAATTGATCGATCGGTTGGGTGGTTAAAGTTCAACTGATAACATAACTGTCTTTCGATGAATATCAGCTTTTGATGTTGTTCGAGCTGGTTCACCTGGCTTGCTCCACGATCTCTTCTGATTAACAATGTTGCAAAATAACCCATTTTCCATCACCAGTCATCAATCGTTTTAAAAATAGATCATTTTCATTACATTTCTTTAACAAATCGTAGATGTTAATGCGTTGTGTTAAATGATATTCTTTCAGTTCATGAGGAACCCATATATCGAGTTTTCGTACTTAGAAAAGTTGTTTTAAGCCATTTTCAATGCATGTATGTGATACATGAAGCTTCTCTGCAATCTCACATGTTATACTTTGACGATCTGAATCGATTATTGCCTTGATTTGGTCGTCATCAACCTCAACTTGAGTGAAAACTCCAAGATGAAAAACGCTCTGGTCACCAGAACGAAATTTGGCAAACCAATTTTGACAAATGACTCTTTGTGAGCTTGCGATGCGTTTTTTCCTTTCCGGAAATAAAAAAGCAAAATATGACGTAAATGTTCGTTTTGATTTTCCATTTTTCAACAGACGCCAAATAAGAACTACGCAACCGAAAAAAAAATTTTAATTCTGATTGACAGTTGAAGTACCAACTATCAAATAACAAAATGTGTTTGACATTTCGATTACGTCAGCAAACCTTAAGATTTATCTAAAGCCATCTATGAGTGAAATCCGCAATTACTTGGTTGACAACCCATATATAGAATATAGAACTTAAGCATCATCTGGGAATGGGACAAAATGAATGAGGAAAAGGACGCGAAACTGTGATAATAGTACGATGGGTATTTAATTGAGTAATATCTGCATGCAGTTCAAACGGGGCTTATTATGGTAACAATGCATGCATGCCTCAAGAAGTATCCCTGTTAAATATGGATTCGCAAAAGTCAAAAATCTTGGACGACACCAAAGATTAGTTTCGCAATCATTTTGCTAAGATTACACCTTTCGCCTTCGAGTCGAACAATCCATTAATAATGTCGTAATACCTACTTATCTGGTCGTCGATCCATGGCCTATTGGAGCTTTCACAGCTCCAGATATGCTTCTTCCAGTTTTCTGGATCCGCGAAATCTGTATCATTGAACCAGAACAGATTTCTGGAACTAAATGCTGAACCGAAGGAACTTTGATCTTGAGAACTGTTACCCGAAGTGGCCAAGCGATTGTTGTTGACGCATTTTTGCTTGCCCTAAATCCATTGGGAATCGGTTATGAAAAAGGATACAACGGAAAAAAAAACTATCAGAGCCACGATCATTTTGTGAAAAAGCATGGATTTTGCGAATAACTCAGTCTTAATTAAGGCTTAAGGAACTTATGTGAAAAAAACGCATTTTGAATTAATGGGCTACAGCCCATCAAATTAATGTGAAAAACATCCAAAAAGTATATTTTTTAAAGTTGCAGATTTTCGGCGTAAAACAGTCAATTTTATTTAAACCTTGAATGTGTAATAAGTTTTGAATAAAAATAATTATCACTGTCTCAGTATAACACAAAAAAACCGTTTTGAAAAAGACATATTTTGAAATCATGGGCTCATATAACTTGTGTAAAAATCATCCAAAAAGTAAATTTTTTAAACTTGCAGATTTTTCACAAAAACCAGTCAATTTAATTTATTTATTTGTATATGTAATGAGCTTTGAATAAATATAAATACTAAAATTCAAGCCTGACTAACTTTTTCGAACAAAAACGCGATTTAAAATCACGATCTACAGCCCATCAAATTTGTGTAAAAACCATACAAAACGTGAATGAATTAAGCAGGCACAGTTTTGCAATAAAAGTTAATTTATTAATTAATTTGGTTTTCCAACACGGACTTGACAGCTTTTTTTAAATAAAATGCAATCCATTTGAGATATTTCAAAGAATTTATAATCGACTTAAAGTACAATCAAAATATTTATGAATGGAACTCGACTTCGTTCATATGGTCATCGCGGGCACGTTTGCAACGGTCGATTCGTTGGACCCAATTTTCGATAACTCAACAATGTTGGCTCTGAGCTCTTCCAACGTCGTCGGCATATTGGCATAAACCAATGACTTATCGTGGCCTTAAACAAAAATCTATAGACGTTAAGTCACACGAACGAGGCTGCCAATCGACTTGCCTATTTCTTGATGAACGTTTCAAACTAACTCTTCAATAAATCGATTGTTCGGTGTGCAGTGTTGCTTGTGGCATCATACTGTTGAAAGCACATGTCGTCCAAGTTCATATCTTTCAAATCGGGTCAAGAAAAATCGGTAATCATGGAGCCATAACGCTGGACATTCAGAGTAAAGTGACGATCGTTATCGTTGACAGGAAATTCTGGCCCAATAGCGCCGCCAGCATCAAACCGCACCAAAGAGTTATTTTTTGTGGATGAAGTGGTAATTCATGAAGCAAATATGGATTTTGAGCCGACCAATAAGTCATTCCAAACCATTCAGCCAAAAATTAACTTCCTCACTGAAGATGATTTTGCGATGAAACTCATCATCTTGGCGCATCTTCTACCGGAGCTCAATCGGAAAACGTACGTGGCTTCGAATGGTCCATCGGCTTCAATTCTTGCGTCAGCTTGATCTTGTATAAGTTTAAACCAAGATCCTTACTCAAAATACGTCATAATGTGGTCTGAGCGATGCCCAATTCTTGAGAACGCTATGGAATTGACTGATTTGAATCGTTTGCTACGGACGCCTGAACGGCAGCGATATTTTCGACCAACCGGTAGTCTCACGGACACGTTAACAGTATATTTAGACTCAAAATTTTGCACTAAACTTTTATTACCTGTCTACTAGGGCAAGGATGACGAACGAAAACTGGAGTTAACGCTCTTAAAATTGCGGTCACCGACTCCGAATTTCGGTAGAAAAAGTATTATTTGCATTCGTCGCTCGTTCGTGTCATGATGAAAATGTTGAGTTTACTGAATAAATTGGCAATGATAGTTCAATGATTAGTGAAAGGGTGCGTTCACAAATTAAATTCGAACTTGTCAAGTCCCTTTTGAAAAACCCTTTATATGTAAAAAGATTTGATAAAACATAAACGTCACAGTCTCAGTTTAAGCCTTAATATCTTCTTCGAACAAAACGTATTTTGAAATTATGAGCAAAATCATAAAAAAGTGAATTTTTTAATCTTGCATATTTTTGGCGAAAAACTGTCAATTTGCTTAAAATTGTTGAATATGTATCAGACTTTGAACGACTAGAAACTGAAAATTTACTTTTCCAAATGTGAAAGTAAATTGTTAAAAGTACAGAACAATTGAGACTTGCAAAGCAATGGGGAAAATATGATAATAAAGACTTCAAAGGGGCTTGGCATTGAGTTAAAGACTCTTGAAAAATATTTGGGTGTTCACTTAAAAAATAAATGTACTATTGTGAATACATAAATACTCAGTTAAAAACGAAAAGGGGTACTTATTTCCCTAAAAAGACTTTTCTACCTCAACTATCTACGATCCGATGTGAAGGTCATTTACTACCACTTCTTTTTGCATCAAGTTTTGACTGAAACCAACTGAAACATACACTCCGCTTCAACTGAATAAGCACAAACTTTTTCTGCGGTATGTTGTCCATTTTTTTTACAAATATTGTGCGTTGAGGTATCGTTCGATGATGCGTACTATTTACTTATGATTTTAAGAAAAGCGTCAACTCTATAGAGACAAATATTGAAATTGAAAATAAAAGCTTATAGAATAAAATGAAACAAGTTTTTCTTAAAATAGTATTTTATTAGTTAATTTTAGTAGTGAGTACTGCCGCCTTTATTTAAAATGACTCAATAAATTCGGTCCGACATAGAATCGTATAGACTCTTTATGTAGTTCAGCGAAATTTCACTCCAGGCTAATTTAATGGCTACAATATGAAATTTTGTGTCCTCAAACTGACGGCCATACTCATTAAACTTTCGTATTAATCATCCGCAAACATTTTCAATAAGATTCAGGTTCCACATTCTGCTCCTGTATCCAATTTTCGACTGTGCGCTTAAGAGTCCAATTTATAGGTCCAAAAATGTCTGAAAATTTTCAAAAATTTCTTTCCAAGATTGCTTTAAAACTTATTGCCGTCATTTTTGAAGCTCAACAGTGGCTTAGTAGCTAACTGCTCCCCATACCATTACACAATCTTCTCGAATTTTTTCCTTATATCGTGGAAGTAATAATTAAACCCATCAGGGCCATCAAAATTAAACTTTTTTTCAACTGAAAAAACCGCGCGACGCCATTCACTTTTCCAATTCGTATGGAATCTTGCGAAGTCTTAACGCATACCTTTTCGTTGCTCGTTATGTGGTGGTTTCTTTTGAAGTTTTAATCGCTTAAGATGATTGGCACTGTTAATAACTCTTAGGACTGTCGAAACACTTGCACTTACACCAGCTTTCTGCCGCAGAGTTACAAGAGTGGGAAGCACATCTTCAAATTGCTCTTGGGTCAGCTGCTGTTGTTGCCATTTTTCTAACCTCCTTTCATGTTTTTTCCATAAGAATCTTTTTTTTTCTTAAAAATGAAAATATATCACACTAAAGCTTCGTTCAACTTTGTTAACTTACGAAAGCCCCGTTAGTCCTTGTTCTCTTGAAAAATCGATCTCTCTCTTTCAACACTATTTAGGGATTTCGATCAACCCATTTTCTTTTTATATTCAGTAAAATGGTTAAATTAAATTTTAATTAACTTAATATCAGTTCACTTTTCACTTAAAACACTTTGACTGTTGATCGTATCTGTCAGTCTACTCAGAATGTGTATAAACAATGAAGATGTAGATCGTTTCAAATGTTCAAACGTTTTCTCTTTTCCAGTCATTCCACACAAAACAGAAGAAAAAATCGCATATAGCCTCCTTTTGCTGTTTACTGCTTGAATTCTTATTCCATTGATGTATAAGGTATACAGAATATAATGAGCTTCTGTTGCCAAGTGTGAAATATTAAATGTTTTTTTTTTTAATGCAACATCACTTAATCATCGCCGATATCATCATCATCATCCTCGCCGTAGCTTTCTATTTCAATCGATTGATTATTCGCCGGGTCTTTTGATAATTCTTTCGGTGAAGGTATCCCAACTCTGTTCCTATGCCAAATAATTGTCTTCTGATCTTATGGCCTTATCGCAGGTACTTTTTCACTCCTCGACCGTAATTTTTGCGAATTTTTCTTTTGCCCCATATATTCTCAATTGGGTTTAAGTCCGGATGGTATGGTGGTAGCCTGAGTACTTCATGCTCTGCTGATCTTATCAAGTCGTCTTTTTCACGCTGCAGATCCGTCTTGTTTCGTTTTACTGTAGAATATAGTTTAACTTTAAGCATTGAAGAGCTTTTTTTATTTTCTACCAGCCATTAGTTGACTCAAATTTTGTTGCTGATGAAGTTGGCGTGTGGTTTTTTAATTTGTTATGGTATGAAGCATTGTTCATTACAATAACCGACGGTTCATCCAGCTGCTGCAGAATCTTTCTCTTAACCATTTAGAGAAATTTTTAAAGTTCATCTCATTATTGTAGTCACCAGACTTCGATCCAGATTTGTAAATGAGAAGAGCGCCATCGACAAATCCATTTGATCCACCAGCATGTGCAATAATAAGCCGTGATCTTTTTTTTTAATCCTTCCTTCAGTCCAAGACATTTCTCTTATGTGGGAGCTATGTGCATATATATGACTATATAAATAACTTGGTATCCACTTTCAAGGAAATTCCTGATTTGCCGGATATATCTTATCCTTTAAATTTTTATGTCCGTCCTTTCACAGAGGATTCTCCTATTACCTTCCGTCTTGCGAAAGCCGAATCCTTTGCTTTTCAGAACTCTCCAAAGTGATGTCTTGCTTATGCTTACTTCAAGTTCATCAAAGATTTTTTGCTTAATGCTCCTCAATGTAACGATTTTTTTTTTTGTCAAATTGGTGGAAGGAGTAGATTATCCTTCTAATGGCCTCAAAATCGAAATTGTCCAAATCAGTGATCCAGTGCCGATGAGGAATTTTCTTCTTAGGTGATTGTAGTGTTCCAGTTTGATGTTCTTTGATTATTTTGTAGATAACCCTTTGCGAAAGTTCGACAAATTCTGATCTTTTCTTCACAGCTGCTCCTATAGGTGCGCTATTTTGTTGATTGATGACGAAATCCAAATTTTGGTTGTAAATTTTCAGCATAAGCACATCTGCTTGGCGTGTTAAAGGCTCTCCTAGCTTAGAGCAGTCCATTATATATTTCTTTTTATTTATTTTTACGTGTGCTCCTTGCAAGGTTTTTAGAAACTTAATCATAATTTATGTATGTTTTTGCCTTTTTACATATGCAAAAATTGATAGGAAATACTTTTCTTACCTAATCCACATACATACAGACATAAAAAAGGCATATCTCAGCTTAATTACTTAATTACTTAATGATCTATAACAAATGTTTGGGCTTATTCAGTTGAAGCGGAGTGTTCAATTCGACTTTCGGCATTATGTTCTTCTCCAACAACAGACTATTGGATGCTTCTACAGTGTCCAGAATTGATAATGTTATTTTGAACCTTGTGAGGAATCATCTCTCGTAGTCTCTCCTGAAATATACCTTTTTAAAGTTATCTCATATTAGACAATCGGCCCCATCATCGTATCCGTTCGGAAAGGAATTGTCTCCGATTTCTCCAAAATTTCCGAAATTTGTATCATGCTAAGCGTTCCGATAATAAATCGGACAATCCTCCGAACAAAATAAAGCATGCGTTGCAAATGTCAAAGTAAATGGAATGCATTCCGAATCCATGCGATGTATGACGATAAATTGCTACAATCGCAGCAACGCGTCTCGAAGTCATGCGATGTACTGCAAAAAATTCAAGTTCAATACGAGCGGCTGGTGGAATTAATGAAGACGAAACTAGATACTGCCCGAAATTTCACCAGTCGACCGCCTGAAGAGACGAACGCTTTCTGGGATAGCGTCACAATGGCTCTAAACTCCCTTGGTCAACCCATTAGAGACAGTCTTGGATGGAAAAAAGTAAATCTTCAATCATTTTGAAAACAGCTTAACAAAATGTTTTTATATCTCTTGGTGTGAAGAGACTTTTAAACTTACATAAAAAAGAAGCCTGTGGCTAACGCCAAAGAATGTACGGCAACGGGCGGTGGTCCATTTAAACAAAAATTTTTTTCGAACTTGGAAGAAAGTGTTATTGCGCTCCTAAATATAAAGAATTCTGTTACGGGCGTAGGAGCAAAAACTTTTGGAGCTTCACAAAGTAAGGACGATGCTCCAACCAATGATCCCGAACCTGCAACATGAACATTGAAGAGACAGCGAACATCGAAAAAGCCATTGACGTCAATCCAGCTTCTCAGCAAGCAAATAAGGATCCAAGAAAGCAACAGTGTGAAAGAACTTGCAGAAGTGGAGAAAAAAAAAATTAAAGAAATGCAAAATCATAATGAAGAATTTAGAAAATTTTCAAAACAAAAGCTTGAGTTAAATGTCAAGATGTTGGACCTTGAAATAAAACGTCACAACACAATGATGGAAAATTTTAAAATATAATAAAAAAAATATATACTATATAAGTGAAACGACTTATATTTTTAATAATTTACTATAAAAGAGGTACCTAAGATATATTCATCTCTGCCGCAGAATGACCTTTGTTCAAAAAAGCTTCTTAGAGGGCTTTTATTCCAAATATGTAGCTTACAATGAGAACATTTAGGGAATGGTATCCCATTCTGTTGAAAAAAAAATGTTTGTCTTCTTTAGGGGCGATAATTTTAATGTGAGTCCCATCAACGCAAAATATCACACCCGTAAATCCAATTTTTAACTGAACTTGCACATTTCATTCAACGATTTATACCCTTGCCATTTACAAGGAAATCCACTTATGGCACAAGTTCTCTTTAAGAATATTCAGCACATCTTGAAGAACATTCGAAAAAGTTGACTGCGCCAAGCATCACCAAGTACCAAGTCATTCCCTACGCCGTGCTGATAGCTGCCTTCACCAAAAAAACCTTAAACAAGCTCTAAAGTCAAAGCATCTGATCGAGAAGCCGGTTGCATATTTGCTTTCATTGCGTTTAAGACGTACTTAAATAAAACCTTGCTCAGGCGAAAATTTTTCTTGAAACTGTGAAGAAAATTATGGAAAAGTGAATTTTCAAGTTTTTGATACTTATAATTGGACTAACGCTGCATTTGAAAGATTAAAAATGTTAGGTTTTTTTCTCAATAGATCTCTGTTTTGTTTGCTCTCAGTTCTCCGCTCATATATATCGGCTGCCAAAAATAATGCTACGCTGTTGTCCATGTTTCTCTTCACTTATTTCACTTATTTGTTTTTCACTTCTTTATTTATTTATCACTTAATTATTCGACATAACATTGACATTTTATGTCAGCTACATGCGTCGGTACGCGTCTATAAATATTTCTGTTACGATTCGGATACCATGAACGAAATAAATGTTCTGATCGGAGATTTCTCCCAACGGATAAGATGATAGGGCCGAATATATTGATAGAAAAATCCTTAGGAATAAAGTAAGCTTTGGTTACCTAAATGAAATCTTCCACTAAATTAGCGATGAGAAATTCCAGAATTTTGTTACATCTTTATGGGTTCGTCAAGGCAATTGTCTATTTTTATTCCTTATCGGATTCGAAGTCCATAAGATTAAACTCCGCCCTCCCATTGTCAGTATTCCACTCGTATTTTGAAACACTTTCCAACGGACATGAAACCAACAAGACCATCAGCCCGTATTTGAAAGTCGTTCATTTATAACTAACAATTAGGATCCAGAATCCTTTGCTGGCTAAACTGACAAAAAAAAGAACAAATGTCATGCCTTTAATGAAGACAAAATATAATTTTTTTAAGGGCCCCTTAAGTCCAATCCTCACTTATGTCCCCTTTCAAAATTCTAAGTGACTAAAAAATAAAGGAAAGAGGTTGTGTTCAGATAACAGTACAAAAATTCGTTCCCATTACGATTAAGTAGCAATAATTAGGCCTCCTAAAAGGATTATTTTTAATTAGCAAAAGCAAACAGATTATCCGCACAAAGCTTCTACTTGCACAGCAATTTAACGTGTTCCTTTTTTTTTTGTTTCTTCTTAGTTAGTCTCTTGAAAATCTCTTGAAGAGGTATTCATTTGAATTTCAATTTAATTATAGTGGAATGAAAAAGAAAATAAGTAAATAAAGGGGCGCCGGCGACAGGCCGTAAGGAGCAAAGCCTCTATGCAAAGAGCAATTTGTGTAGATTTTTCCCTGATGAAAATGTGCAATACGTTCAACCCTGAATGGACCCAAGAATCTGGTCCCTTATTATATAAGAGATACATTTCAACTACATTTGTATGGAATTAAATTTAACAGAAATATAAAAAAGTAACAATTTAGTGACATTGTTTGAATTGAATTTGCTTGAAAAGAATATGGTTATTAAAGAACTAAGATCTAGTCGCCCTGATTTGTGTCCGGGTGTCATGCAGTTCCCTCAGGTTACGCGGAAGGGAATTCCAAAGGCGAGTAGTAGCAATGTCTCTGACATGCAAGAGGATCTGTTTGATGCCTTGTTTTTATAATACTGACAAAAATAACGAGTGTAGAAAACTGACGTAGTTCTGAAAGGTCATATCCAACAATTTGTTGGCCAACCGTTTAAGTCGGAACACATAACGGATAGCGCTGTTGAATGCAACCTACTGTCAGCATCTCAATTATAGAAGATTTCACATCCAAAAGTTAGTACAGGAATAACCAGAGCTTTGGCAAGTACCAGTCTTGTTTTTAATGATGTAAACTTCTGAGCCGTCCATTGAGCTCGAAGGATGCCATATGCCTTACCAACATTCGCATTCATATGTTTATTCCACGTTCCTAAGCTTTTTGATGTGATTCAACGAATTCTATTGGTGAATTGTTAAGCATTACGGATGGAAAAAAGGTAAGCTTTTTGCATTTCTCCGGATTAACTGCAAGTCTATTTTTAAATCACCAATCCGAAATCCGTTGAAGATCTTCATTCAGGTCCTAAGCGCAATTTTTAATAAGATCTATAGCATAGCTGTTCAATATAATGGATTCCATATGATTGATATACAATGAAAAGAAAAGAGAACCTAAAATCGACCCCTGTGGGACGCCACCAAATAAAGGTTGAAATTCCGATAAAGTCCCATTTAAAAACACAGACTGTTTTTTTTATCCTAGGTAGGATGAGATTAACTTGGTAGCAGAGGAAGACATGAAGCAATTGCGACGCACTTATCGATAAGAGTGGAGCGTTCAAACATTTCGAAAGCTTTTGAAAAATCTATATTTAACAAAAGTAACATAATCCTTATACTGATTCTCTTTATATCTACTACAACCTCCAGCAGTGCAGTCGTAGAACTGTGTTTGGCACAAAAATCAGAAGATTATTGCAGGTGAATTTATTTCGCCAGTTCTTGAAGCTAAAGCAGAGAGCCCAGGGCCAAAACATTCTCCCGCAGAAGGCAAAAGGCAAAAAGTTAAAGATGCTGCTGGAATCAGTATATTCCAATCTTAGAAACAATCTCTTGTATAACACCTTCATGGAGAACAAATTATATAATTTTGTCCTTCGCAATAGTGTCAACTGCCCAAAGAAGGTGAAGAGGAACATAATAAGGAATTTTTCATTCAAAAACCCAGCATGAACAATATAAACCGAGTTGTACTTAACAGGATTCTCATTGAATCTGACGCACAGCAGGTTTTTCACAAATGAACAGATACGACCTTCGTCAAGAAACAATTTCTTTGGTTTAAAAGCCAACTACTAGTTTTAAGGGTCCCGTACATCGAAAGGAAAAAACAGTCCGTCTATCTGCCAAGACCATTTTTCATAGGAACGCGTGGAGGTATCAAGCGGGAATATATATCGAATACTCAGGTCTAAGGTGCGTGCTAATAAATTTAAGCTTTCTGCGAGCATCTTTAGTCAAGACAGCAAAGGAAGATTTTTATAAATGATTCTCTTACTATGTACACTAAATTTCTTCTTAAAAGGCAAAGCAGCAAGAAAAAAAGTGCCAATTTGTTTGAATAAGGAATTCATCTGGGCTTATTAGAAAAAAAGAAGGAGAAAAAGCTATCAAAGTAATTAGCTTTGAGGACTTTAATAAACTTAAAAATTAATTGATATGATGAACTTTGATTCAAATAATGTATCAAATAGTACTCTAAATAATACAAGTGATAGTTTTTCCCCCTCTAGCTCTGATTGTTTTAAATGTTTCTGGATAGATCATCCAAACAAATTGTCTTTTTCTGGTCTTTCTGTCGTGCACCAAAATATCCGTAAAAATTTTGATACGTTTTTAACTCACCTTGCGTCTTCAGATCACTTGCCAGATATCATTTTCTTTCCGAAATATGGATCTTTGATGATGAAGTCTCTAATTATTCGATACCAAATTTTACCTTTAAAGCAGCATGCAATAATTCGAGCGTCGAGCGTTTTAATTTTAAAAGCGTTGACTTAATAAATGTAAGTTGCGAGATTTCTGGTGCTCGATACTGTTTTGTGGGTGTTTACAGATTTAATTACTGTACTGTTAATAACTTTCTCAAAGAACTTTCTTGTTTTCTGGATAATCTTTTGTGTAAAAATCTGATTATTTTTCGTGATTTTAACATCGATCTAATGGTTGGTTCAACTGAAGCTGATAAGTTTTTATCGGTTATGTCTTCCTTTGGCTTGGAAAATTTACTGACTCTTCCTACGCGTATGGTTCATGCATCAAGCTCTTGTTTGGATCATATATTTATTAGGATGCGCAGAAAAAATTCTTCCACATTTAGAACGGCAATATTTGATCTCAAAATAAGTGACCACAGAGTAACCACCATTCAACTTGACATCAAGATCTCTAGAATGAATTGATTTTGCAGTCCTCAAATCAGCCCTAATTCTAGAGTTTTGGGAGGATGTTTATGCAGCTCAGAATCCTTCTATTGCTTTTGATCTGTTCATCTATAAATTACAATCGCACATATTTCGCACAAGCAAGCAAATTAAAAAGATCAACAAATTAAAGCCTCTTAAACATTGGATGACTCGTACTCTGCTTAATAAAAAATTTAGTTAAAAAAACATTGTATAAGCGTGTAAAAAAAACATCCCTATAACTCTAGGCTGACAATACCTTAAAAATGTAATGAAATCAAACTTCTTTGTCAACGCAATCAAAAGAAACAGCAATTTAAGCCGCGTATTTTCAAACTCGCAACTACTCGCAATGGAATCAAAACTTCAAGGGTACTTCCAGTCGACCTAGAATCTTGATATTTGGCATGAAGCAATGTTTTTTTATAGATTGTCGTGATGGGTGAACTTTGGGTTTGTACGGAACCCTTGATGCGCGAGTCCGACACGCACTTGGACTTTTTTTTTAAGTTTTAAAGTTGGTGAGCACTCATATAGTAATTTAAGTTACTTCTGTGTACAAAAATTATTAAAACATAAACTTATGCATGTATTAAAATTGATACGTAAAAAACAATGTGTGTTTCAAACTACTAAAAAAAAATCTTGTTTATTTACTCCTAAACGTGTTCTCCTCTTTTCACGTTTGAGCTTTTTGATTTCGAGCGCGAATATTGTTTTGCCCTGCCGTTAATAATTATCCCTTTCATGGGATAATTGTTGCATCAGTGAAGGTTCGCAACTTCTTGATTTTGATCGGTTGCTGCAACAGCATCGAGAATATAGAACTGTGCAAATATTCTTTGTTCACCAATGTTGGGATATAGTTCCAGTCCGATAGTAAATATTTCCGTGAATTCTGAAACAGTAGGACACATATCCAGGTGGTGGTGCAATATTTGCACCCAACAAAGCAAAGCCCAGTGATCTCAGTCTATAAACCTATAGAGCTGTATTTCAATGTTGATGCGATTTGGATTTAAGTGTCCGAGCAGGATACCTGGCTATCTCATGGCCGAGCGATCTCATGGCCGAGCGATCAGCTAGTTGCGAACCCAGACCTGCAAATTGCAAAATACGTTTACAACGGATAAACTAATCACACCAACTATCCCGATAATTTGTTTGCTTTTTTTTCGTTCGCATTCCGTAAAGGTGTGGCATACTTACATAAAATGCGCCTTATTATTTTAGGATGGTCGAAACAATTCTCAAATTCATTTGTTTCATTTGTCACATAGTCTCTTTACATAACGTAAGTCAGACCAATTCTTGAGTACGCTAGTGAAGTCTGGTCCCCATTTTGCGACTCGCATTCCCTAAGAATCGAAGCAGTACAACAAAGGCTCATACATTTGGCTCTTAGTGGTCTTCAATGCGATGACAATTCCAACTTGTCACTCTATGAGAACCAAACTAAACTAAACTACACTAAACACTTAACCCTTTAAACACGGTCGGGATACTGCTTATTTTTTGCATCGCAAAAACTATCTTTTTTTGTTTTTTTTTTTAAACAGTGCTCGAGTGCTCACGGGATTTGAAGTACCCTTCAAGTGTTTTTTACACAGCACGAGCAGAAGCGGAAGGGAGAGAAAGAAGGTACCAGTGCACATTGGGTTTAAATTGTTGTAGATTGCAGTGCAAAGGAAAAATAGAGCGAGGTAACGCATTCTACATGCGCATTGTGCGGCTTATAAAAGAATTTTTAAATTTCACAGTGCGCCCGAAAGTAGGTATTAGGGTAAACTGATGAGCATTCGATGATGTACGGGTGTTGCGAGTGAATTTCTGGAGGGGCGGAATGCAATTAGCTATTTCGACGGAGCATTGGTGGTAGAAAAAGCGATAAAACAAAGTCAAGCAAGACACATTTCGACGGTGTTCCAGCGAGTGAATTGTTTTCGAGATGTTGTCATCGGCTATGAGTTTTATCGATCGCATTTGAATTCTGTCCAGGAGTTGCAAGGTGGTCTTGGGTGCACCTGCACAGATGTGAGCGTTGTACTCCTTTTCAGGCCGAATACAAGCCTTATAAATTATGGTTAAATCAGAAGGGGTAAAAAACTTCTTGCACCGGTTTAGAAAACCTAAGCATTTCGCTGCATTTTTGGCTATATCGAATATGTGGTCATTCCAACGTAGGCTAGAATTGACGCACATACCGAGCATTGAAAGCTTTTCGGTTTCTTCGACGCAAATGCCATTCATGGACAATGGCTGGGTGTAAGTGTTGTTTCGCTTTAATGACATAAGACAGCATTGGGTTTTGGAAGCATTAAATTGTACTCTGTTGGCTTGTCCCCATTTGGTAATGCTGTCAGTAACAGAATTTAATGAGTTAAGCAAACGTTGTCGCTCGATGTCCACGTCCGAAGAGCAGGGGCGTGAATCATTAAACACATATGAGAAACTGAGGGTACTGTCATCTGCGAAGGAATATATTGGACTAGATGTGTTAGACAAGAGATCGTGAATGAAAATTAAAAAGATAGTCGGAGACAAAACTGAGCCTTGGGGAACACCAGCATTTACATGGTGAATTTCAGACTTGAAACCGTCCAATACAACTTGTATTATACGATTCGAAAGGTAGTTTCTAATCCATCGAAGAAGAGACACACCGATCCCATATGCACGCACTTTCGACAAAAGAGCCGGATGCCAGACTCTGTCAAATGCCTTTAAAATATCGAGTGCAACTATCTTTGTTTCACCGAAGTTATGTATAGATCGGTTCCACTTTTCAGTGAGACAAGTCATCAAATCACCAGTGGACCTGTTGCTACGAAAACCGTACTGCCGGTCATTAAGAAATTTTCGTGATTCAAGATATTTCATAAGCTGACGATTAATCAGCGTTTCCATGACCTTAGAAAGAAGGGACGTAAGTGCTATGGGTCTGTAATTGGAGGGAGAAGAAGAAACGCCTTTTTTAGGGACAGGCTGAACAAATGCGGTTTTCCATCTGTTCGGAAAGAGACCTGAGGAGTAGGAAAGATGAAAAAGCTTACGCAGTGGTTTTGCCAGCGTGGAAGAACACCTCTTCAGAACTATAGGGGAAATACCATCTGGACCAGCGGATTTGTGTATCTCTGCAAATCTTCCTTGAAAAAAAATTTGTTTGCTGACGCTAATATCTCGTTCCTCCCTAACCAAGCTCCTAGTTTATAAATTTTAGATGTAAGTGTTTTTTTTTTTGTCTTGTATTAAGTTAATAAAGAAGTCCGGGCTTGACCCTCGGGCAACAAACCAAAACAAAAAAATTAAGTTGTTCTTCTTTTTATGTTATAAACAAGTCCACTATGAGGTTAAATGACAAAATTGAATGTATTCCATATTCCTAGTTACAGTGTCCAGCCGTCCAAATAAAACAAAAAGAAGGAAGATCAAAAAATATGGCCCAAAAAAAAAAAATTGCCTTGAAAAGAAACTAAAAAGAAACCAATCAAACTTGAGTACAGACGACTTTGAAGTCCTTAAAGCTAAAAATTAATAAAACTTGGGCAACACCGTTACATTTTTACATTTTTATAATTTTATTACAATTGCAGCAATGTCACAAAAACAGACAAAGTTTTGAATCTAAGAAATTTATAAGTAAACGCTAGAAGATCTTCTTCTTCGTGCTTAGGCGGATGCATCCGAAGACCTTTTCATTATTTTTGTTGTTATTGTTTTTTTTTTTTTTGTTGCTATTGTTGTTTGTTTTCTTGAAAAATTTAGTCATACAAAATAAATACATAAATTAAGAAAAAAATAAAAAAATTACATAAAAATGAAAATTAAATCCTAACTTCGAAATTTCTGTGATGAGAAAATCATTGAAATAAAAAAACACAAAAAAATTATAAAGAAAAATGGCTTTTCCGCTGAACACGCTCAGCACAATCAGTAAAAAATACGCCACTTGTTTGTTTTATATTCTAGAGCTGACGACAATCTCGTAGGGCTTTGCGTTGGAGCCATGGTATCCATATAACCTTTATCGCCTACTATCAGCCATATTAGCCGTGAGACAAGTCCGCACTGTGTGGTACCTATTTCAGTCGAAAGGAGGACAGGATTATGCGTATAGACCTAGTAGAAGTGTGACAGGCCTTTCCCGCTTTGATCGATCTTTTTATAAAAACCTGGAACGAAGCCCGAACTAAGGCATTGCTACAATATTACTCTAAGCTACGAGGTGTTTGTTTCCACAGACACATGCTATAAGGCTGTATAGATACGCTTTATGACTTTCAATATCTTCCCCCGAGTATCCTGGAAATGGTTTCCAAAGAGTGTTTCAAACTTCCCCGCTTGGGATTCCATCCAATCTTCAAGGCTTCATCACAGTTGAGCCGCATCGTTTTTAGACCCACGAGTTTCTCTTTCTTTCAAAAAAGTCGAATCTTTAATTAATCTTCAAGGCTTCATCACAGTTGAGCCGCATCGTTTTTAGACCCACGAGTTTCTCTTTCTTTCAAAAAAGTCGAATCTTTAATAAGTTTTGTGCGTCTTATCCGAAAGGTTTACTCAGAAGCGCACATAAGATTGCTGATCAGTTTTTCGACCATCGAGTTTTCAGCGGGACAGGGTTCTAAAGAGTCTGTTTCACTTGGATTATGGATACTTTAGTTGCTGCTTGTTATCTTTTGTAACTCGAATGACGCACGGTCAGATGGACCTCAAAACCAAACGCATTTAAAACCAGTATCCCCTTTTGCTTCGCCTAAAATTTCCACTTTAGACGATTGAGCAAGTTCGATTCTTCAGCACTTAGGCTGGAAAACTTGCTTACTTTTCTACAAATCGGCATAGAGAACTAATTCATATAGCGTTCGTAGACGTCATTCGGAAAAAGCATATCCGGAAAATAGATTCCCAATTTTATTTTTTATAATATTTTATTTTGTTTTTGTTTTTTGTTTCTTCAAGAAGCATTAATTTTCAAATTAAAATGCTACACGTCTTGAGGGCCAAACGTTTCAAAGTGATGGGTGGCGTTAGAAATTATGCCAATCAGGCTATTGCAAGTTTATTGCAGCTTCCCGCGACAGAAATGTGCGCAGAGCCTCCTTCCAGGGCACTAATCCTTGGGGTCTACAGCAATGAAGAGGATAAGAACGATAGTGGTATACTGACGCCAGCAGCATGGAAGTACAATGTCAGCAAAACCGATGGACGACTTTTGGAAGTTTTACGGATGTCGGGACCAATGCCAAAGAGAGGTGAAACCAGGTTACTCTTTGCCGTTGAACCTGAGAGAATTCCCTACTATACAGTCGTAGCTGTGGTCGGCCTTGGCGAGGAGTGCCTCGGATACAATTCGTATGAAGTGATCGATGAGCGCAAGGAAGCCATTCGACGCTCGGTTGCTAATGCGTGTAGGCAACTAACTGCATTGGATACTGATCGAATTGAGGTTGAAACGTTCGGGCATGCTGAGTCGGCAGCAGAAGGTGCCGCTCTAGGTATTTGGCGATACCAAGAATTAAAGGATCCAAAAAAACGTCTAGAATTGCCAAGCGTTGATATGTACACCAACAAGGATGAAATCTGCGATTTGGATGGTTGGCGAATTGGCCTTCAAAAGGCTGATGCTCAAAATTTTTGTAGGGAAATGCAAGAGACTCCGGCCAATATTCTTACACCCACTGCTTTTGCGGAGAAAGCCATTGCGGTACTCTGTAAGTCTGGTGTGAATGTCGAAGTCAAGGTGGAAGGTTGGGCTGAGAGTCAGCAAATGAATGCATTTTTGGCAGTTGGAAAGGCTTCTTGTGAAGCGCCTATTTTCTTAGAGCTCACTTATTATGGCGGCGCCAGTGACGAAAGGCCCATTGTTCTCATTGGTCAGGGCATAACATACGACTGTGGTGGTTTGAATTTGAAGGAGAAAGGCGAACTGAAGTTAATGCGGGCCGATATGACGGGAGCTGCTGTTGTAGTCGCAACATGTAAGGCTATAGCAGGACTACGTTTGCCAGTTAATATCCGAGCTTTGATTCCACTTTGTGAGAACGTATTAGGCTGCAACGCATTTCGACCTGGGGATACGGTCAAATGTAAGAATGGCAAGAGTATTGCCATCCAGGGAACCGACCATGAGGATGTCTTAGTTTTGGCCGATGCGTTGCTATATGCACAAAACTTCTGTCCCAAGTTCATAGTTGATATCGGAACAACATCGGGAGCGTTGCGACCTGCGCTGGATGAAGCAGCTTGCGGTGTTTTCACAAACTCTGAGATCTTGTGGCAACAAATCAAGCATGCTAGCATTCACACCGGGGATCGCGTATGGAGATTTCCACTATGGAACTACTATTCCAGGTTGATAACCCAAGCTAGTATCGCTTCAGATGTACAGAACTATGGACTTGGAACGGGAGGAAATCCATGCAAAGCGGCAGCACTTTTGAGAGAATTTGTGCCTTGCGGACAGTGGATGCATATTGTAAGCTTACTTTGTACCTTTGTACTTTGTTTTTTCTTTTTCATTCAACTAAATGCTTTATTTTTTAGGATGCAACCAATGTTGTCTACACGGGTGGGAAAGATTTCGAATATATACGAAAGGGAATGTCGGGTAGGCCAACTCGAACTTTGATCGAATTTATTGCCCAGTCCATTTGTAGAGATGTAGCTCCAAAGCATCCAAGCAAGTAATCCAGCCAGCGTTTTTGATTTAACATATTTGTTTACATTTTGTTATCTATTAAATTCTTTGTGTGCAACTTGAAAACGAGTTTGTTGGCAACTTCTGTAAGGCCTCTGAAAAGCTTCGGAAAGTAGGATTTGGAGAAACTTGCAGCCAAAGGCTATCTTATCCATTGTTCTTTACAAGGCTTATCTTAGCTCAAACGTTACATACTGCCTCTCTGAGAAGCGGCTCAAACGGTGCAGCGGGGCGTAATTTTCTCTTAGTTATTAGTTTAAAGCCTGCTTGAACTATGGGGCTTATTCCGGGCCTTAATAATAATAAAATATTGGTTTGGGTGCGATTCGAAAAAAATATTTTTCTATGAATTTATACTTACAGTCGTTGAACTGAGGCTTAATTGGGGTGTGTTGAAGTGTACCCATCGTAAGTCCATTCTTAATCCTTGCTGTCAGAGATACGGCGTTCCTTGCGGGACAGTGACAAAGAAGATGGTGGAAAGACTCATCTTTATATTTATTATAGTATTTCGATTGCACAGGTTCAGGATTTTGTTCGTGGTAAGGACCCATTGCAGTGATCTTTTCTGTTTAGCTTTTTCAATGCTTACATAGATCACGATTCTACTGCTCTATTTGTCGTTTCATTATCAACTCCTTATTGCTTAATATAATAAAATATTCTTTCAAACATTCCCATGGAAAAAGACGAAGAAAAACGTAGAGCAGCTCTTGGATGAACTTGCCAAAAAGGTTCGTAAGCTATATCCAATATTAAAAGTCTCCCTGGATCATTTTTCAAAGTATCAAAAGATTGATCGATTGGTCGATTGGCCTGGTTGACATACAAATTGAAGCTTAAGAATGCATACCAAAAACTCATCACGCGTCATCAAAAATATCTAGGCAAGTTGGAGTTGACTCTCACACGAAGGGTTGCGCGTCTCCAAAGTGTATACAACACTAAACTTCTTCCAGTAAGCGAGAACAAATAAGCTCGATATCGGTTTACCTGCAATTTCATATGAACAAGAACTTAAAGAAAGGAAATTAAAAAATTTAAAAATTAAGGATTTAAAGCGATCACATGACTAAAAAATTATTTGTTGCAGACTTACTGTAGAAATGTATGAATCTATGATTCTGAAATGTCTTTTTGCAAATTCACGCGAGGAATTCATCTTAAACCGAGTGCGAAATTCATTCGGAATTCGTTGATGAACGCCAAATTGTATTGGTGTTAGTGCAAATTTCGATTTCCCAACCTAAAGCTCGACACAACCGGGTACGTGTTTTGCTATCACAACTAAAAATATTGGTTATAATTGTATTTTCTTGAAAATTAATGGTTAAGTCAAGTGTATCTTGTGCTTCATGAGCGCGTTCAAGTTTTAGTTGTCAATGTTTTAAAGAAATTGTTCTAAAGAAGGTTGAAAAACAAAAAACAGTGAATTTTTTTCAAACTTGTTTATTTCCCCCATAATTTTTAACAATTTTCTTAACGAGAAACAAGATAAACGCTAAATCAATAAATTTACATTTTCGTTAATGGTCAACTAAAAAATTGACTCTCATTACATATAATTTTATAATAATTACTTAAACTAAATTACTAGAACATATTTTGTTTTGTGATATTTATAATTTATATATAATTTAGTTGCGAGAAGAAAAGGTGGAGGTCAAAAAAATCTCCTCATTATAATGTACTTTTTTAACAAAGAACGAACAAAAAAAAAAAACGAAAAAAACGGTACTTACAAACTAAAAAACGACTTAACCTAATTTAGCCTAATTGTTAGCTTCTACCCAATCTAGCCACCAGTATTTATTTAAATTTGACCTATTGTCATTACTTACATCTCTATCAGGTACGCTCATGCAGTATTTACAAATATTGCTTTCATCGCTAGAGTGTGCAGGCACATGGAGGATTCGTTTATCTGTTGCTCTTCTAGCAGCATGATATATGATAGGGACATTAGTCGAGTCTGAAAGATAGCCATATGCATCCAAATAAAGAAATGCTTCAGGTGGTATATGTCCACTTATCAATGAATTTCTAAAATACCCAGGGTTAGGATAAAATAAACCCGATATGAATTCATTCTCAATAACATTATTCGACCGCGCAAAATGATTCCTCGCAAGGTCTAGAATGACATTGTCAATTCTAGACACGCCGGAAGCATCCAATAGTCTTTTGTTGGAGACGTTATGCCGAAAGTCGGAATGAGCGCTTCTGTATAGTACCTTCCCGTGCATGCTCGTAGACGTTTCCTCTCAAAAATTCTTTGTGTGCCTTAAATGCGTAATCAACACGCACAACGCCATTCAATGTTTCAATGTTTCTTTTCTTTTCAACTCTCTAATTTTAGCGATTTATTGAATGCAGGGACAATCATAACTCAAACTCACGTTAAAAACACACGAAAAACTTTTTTAATACTTTTTTTTTTTTTGGAATAAGATATTGTAACTATTTTTTCCGCAAGTTCCCAGCAAACGATCTCTTGCAATTTTGATTGAATTATTAGAATCCGAGCTTTTACATTGTGTTGGATGGACGAAATAATTGCATACTTTAAAAGGTTGAAAAGTTGAAAATTATTTTGATATACTATATAAATAAAACTACTGAGAATAATTAACTCATTGTTTAATGTAAGGTGTTCAGTTGAGTTACAATTTCTTTTTAAGGTGACCTCCATTTATATATAGCTTTATCTAGTTTTATAAGGTTTTATTGTAGCGACAATGCCCATACACCTTCTGTGAAAATTCCAAGTGTCTTTCTATAAAGGTTTAAGAGATACAGTTCTGTGACCGACGAACAGACGAAAGGATCGCGGAGGCCCAGGAAAATGGTTCCTTGGGACCCTTTGGAACGGAACCCTAAAAATTACTTTTCTTTAGGGGTAGAAGTCATCTGCGACTTCGTCCGAAGATTTGTCGTCTTCTGACAGCAAGGCAATTTTCTAAAAACAATTTCTTCGACGATAACTAAAATAAATTTGATTAAAATTTATCATCATTTTAAATTACGTCTGAAACGACTCAGTTACTTTGTGGGTAGAGCGCCTACCTCTGTTCAAATCCTACTCCAGCCACCAATGGCCAATGGGATAAGATTAAGTGCACTATCATTTGATTGGTCGAATAGGGATAGTAGTCTGACTGATGGGTGGCGTTGTTGTTGTGGTTGTAGTAGTGAGTTGAGGTTTGTGTATGAATTCAAACCAAATACATTTGAGTTTCTTAAACCACTACAAAACACATTCTTCCCCTATTCATGACTTTTGAGAGCGAGCAAATTATATCTAAAAAAAAAAACAAGTTATTTTGAACAATTTGTGTACTTGCCTTAAAATATAAAGATATGTAGGTAGGTAGGTAAAAGTGGTGGTTCAGTGAGAACCTAATTAGCACTAAGTGCCGTTTTAATACCACAGCTCTGTTACCTTATTTATGATGTTATTTTGGTGTATTTGAGATATCTCTAAATCCAGCCCGAGCTATTTAAGAAGGACATTAGTTCCTTAATATCCTTAGCAGAAATCTCATTAATAGAGTTGAAGAAGGGTCTACCAAGCGCCCGTTGTCTGGCTCTAGCAAGAGCCGGACAGTCGCAAAAGAAGTGTGTTAGGGTCTCCCTCTCAGCTGTGTTTTTGCAGCTGCGACAATGTGCGTTGTGTGGGATACCTAGCTTAATGGCATGATCTCCAATCGGCCAGTGTCCTGTGCAGACCGCCACTAATCTAGCAATATCATGACGGGCTCGTCGAAGGAGATCTTTTGTTTTTGATTGTTTGTATTCCGGCCATATTTTCCTTGATGTTGCACAGTTCGTAAGTCTGACCCATCTTAGATTTGCTACTTCAAGGAAGTATGAGGATATATTAGTCTTAACTGCTTGTAGTGAGATGAAAACCTCACCTGCAAGCGAACGCTGAAGGGCAGATCCCTTTCTAGCAAGTTCATCGGCCTTCTCATTGCCTGGGATGGCACTGTGGCCGGGAACCCATATAAGGGAAATGAGCTTACCTTCTAACGACGCTATTTCATCTCGGCATTCCTGTACTAATTTTGAATGTGAAGTAAAGGAGGCAATAGCTTTGATGGCTGCTTGACTATCAATGCATATGGCAACCTTCTGGCTTGGCAGGATGTTTGGATGTAATTTGATTTGACGACATGCTTCCCGGATTGCAAATAGTTCGGCTTGGAAAACACTGGAATTGTCGGGCAGTCTATAGGCCTTACAGATGTTCAGAGATCCTGAGAACACACCCGCACCGACTCCGCCGCCCATCTTAGAGCCGTCAGTATAGATTGTCCAGTTAAAGTCCTTACATATCTGACCACTATTCCATTCCGCTCTTTCTGGGATTAGAGTGTCAAAGTTATTTGATGTATAAATTCTAGGGACCGTATAGTCCGTAGGTGAAGATACCAGATCCCTTGGTATAAGATCGAGTATAGCGCTATGACCATAGGGTTTTGACGTCCAGCATCCAGACTCTCTGAGCCTAATGGCGCTGTGAGCAGTAGTGTTTTTAATGTGTAGGTCCAAAGGTAGGAGATGCAACATTACCGTCAGAGCATCCGACGGAGTCGATCGTAGAGCGCCTGTGGTGCCTATGCATGCAGTTCTCTGTACCTTGTTTAGTTTGATGACATTGAATTTCTTCATGAGAGCCGGCCACCATACTAGTGATCCGTATGTTAGTATCGGGCGAACCACCGCCGTATACATCCATAGGATCAGCTTTGATTGGAGACCCCATTTTTTACCAAAGGTTCTACTGCAGGCGTAAAAAGCTATGCACGCCTTTTTAACTCGCTGATCAACGTTTAGCTTCCAGCTGAGTTTAGGGTCTAAGGTAACGCCTAGGAACTTGGCGCTGGTAGACAGAGAAAGCGGTTGTTCATTCAGACGGGGGAGTGGGAAACTGGGTATCTTGGTTTTAGTGGTGAAGAGCATCAGTTCTGTTTTGCTTGAGTTGATACCAAGGCCGCATTTCGAAGCCCAGGTACAAACTTTCCCCAAAGCGCCCTCCATGATCTCACTGATCACAGCCGGAAACCTTCCTGATACCAAGATCACCATGTCATCCGCGTAGCCAACTACCTTTACCCCATCTCTGTATAGTTTTGATAGAATGTTGTTCATGACAATAAGCCAGAGAAGAGGAGAGATGACACCGCCCTGTGGTGTACCTCTGCTAGCGAATTTGATTATAAGACTATTACCTAGCGTTGCTTGAATGCACCGAGTGCTTAGCATGGTAACAATCCATTGACATAGAAAGTTTTCGATTCCAAGTTCGGTTAAGGATTCAAGTATCGCTTCCGTATGAACGTTATTGAAAGCCCCTTCTATGTCTAAGATTCTGTGGATCTCCCTTTCAGGTATGCGTGTTGAGATTTGGATAGGGATGTATCTACTATTGAGACCCGTATGTGGTTGTCCAGGATTCGTTCGAGAACCTTCAAAATGAATGATGTCAGACTAATTGGCCTGAAATCTTTTGCGTTTTCATGCCCTCGTCTACCCATCTTAGGGATGAAGACTACTCGAACTTGCCGCCACGAATCGGGGACGTGGTTGTTAAGGATACAGCTTCTATAGATCGGCAGAAGCCAGGGAATTGCTAAATCTTGCAATTTTAGCAGCATAATGGGTAGTATGCCGTCCAGGCCTGGGGATTTATAAGGAGCGAAGCTTTTAATGGCCCATGAAATTTTTTCATAAGTAATGAGGGATGTTATATTTTCCCAAGAACCCGGTTGAGGACAAAGTGAGTCGGTGACCTCAGCTATGTTGTCTCGACATCCGGGGAAGTGGGTATTCATTAGGAGTTCTAAAGATTCTGAAGCTGATCCTGTCCATACTCCGTCTGATTTCTTCAGGAAACACGGATTGGAGTGTTCTTTTGACAGGATTTTACTAAGCCTGGCAGAATCTTTCAAGGTTTCAATATTTTGGCAGTAATCTACCCAGGATTGCTTTTTAGCCTCTCTGATCGCAAGTTTGTATATTTGATAAAGATATGTCACCCCAAGACTTTTTTAGTAGATTTTTTTTAATTCTATTAATTGATTTAAGAAAATACTTAAGTATATCCCTTACTGTTAAGGCACCTTTCAGAAAAACCTCATCGAGCATTTTTTCATCGACTTTCGTTAAATAATTGGTCACGACACGAAAGGCTCTTTTGGTCAAATGGGAAGTTTTATCGCAAATATTGTTGAAAGAATTTTTGAAATTTACAAATTGATTCGAAGATTCGAATTTTTGAAATTAACAAACTGATTCGAAGATTAGCTCCTAGATATAACATAACAAACTTGCAAAATTTTTCTTTATAATGTTATAATGTTTCAAACTTACCTGACTTTTTGAGCTCTAAAATTTTTCTTTTGACAGCAATTGAATATCTCTTACATTAAGTCAGCGTTCATATAACGCATTTTTCATAAAACACATTCGCTTGACCATTCTATAGTTTATAAATCAGTCCCCACGAAATTGCCTTTTAATTTAAACTTTACTTCTTTTAAATATAAATAAAGATAAGCTCAAAAATATGATTAAAGCGCTTTTAAATGATGTCTTAATTTTATCGACCTCAATTGTATCAATGCTTATTTCATAAATTTTTTAGTTAAATGTATACAAAAACTAACCATTAATAGAGATTTAATTTCAAAATCAATATAAAGAGACCTTAAAATAAGATTTCAACCCAAAAATTGTTGAACTCAAAAATACTTCGGAAGATTTAAGGAGTCTAAAAATATTTCACTCTTTTGACTTCTTTAATTTTGATAACTTCAAATATTTTTACTAACATGACCAAAATGAACGATAAAGTTTAGTTTTTGTTTAATAAGAAATAATTGTGAATGAATGAAAGACAAACTTCCAAAACCTGTATAACCATATCCTAAACTTAAGAATTCGAATTGAAAAAAAGATTCTAATATTAAAAATGCATGTTTTTGTTGGGTAATTTTGCTGAAGGCTACTAGATGGAAAAGAGTTCATCACTATGTCCGTTTTAACTATCGCTGTTGAAAGCACCTTAACAAAATTTGTCATTTTTAGGCACCTTACTAAATTCTACAAAAGTAAGTTGGGCTGTGGGGCTTAACATGAAAATTTGTGCTGTCATTAAAATGCTACGAGGATTTTCAAAAAGCGCTCAACTCTCTTACTTTAGATTGTCATCCAACAATGATATGTGTACAAAGGACCACTAAAGTCGACACTACAATGCAGGAAGGCTCGTCATGGAATCGGTCTCTCGAAAAAAATCGCTTAATGGTTTCCCTTACACTCGTAACTTAGCCTACAATTCCCCAAGTTTGGTAGTTTGCTTGCTGATATTTGATGCGAGGCACCTGTTAACTTGGCCTTTTTTTACTTTTATTTTAACTTCCACCGAAACCGAATACTGGGACTTTGGTTGAATTTTACCCGAATCGGGCGCCAAAACGCAATGGCATTATTTTTTTGTTTTTTACTTTCAAAGCAAAAGAAAATATTGTTAAGATAAAAAAATAAAAGAAGCATGTGTCCAATTCACTCATGATTAAGGTAAAATATCCAAAAAATTTTGGTTTCAAGATAATGAGACGGATGTGCAATGTCGAGAAGAGGATTAAGTTAGTAAAAATTAAGATAATTATTTTACATTTTGTTCGTATATGTTACAGAGATGTATTCAGACTCAGAGCTTACATTTTCGATAAATGATACAAGAGGCTTATGGTAGGTAGGTAGCTAGGTGTGATTGTCAGATCTGAAATAGTTGTGACCCACTTAGATCCTGTTTGGGTCCATTGCGTTATCACTAACCGGTGATTTATACACCGATTCCCCATTGGCCAAAGGACTAACTGATACTCTAAAAATACCTGATTGGTATCCAAATGGTCTCTGTTGCCGGTTATAACCAGGTTGTTTTCTTAATGAATCTTCTAGGTTGCCGAATGAGTAGCTTCCTAGCGTGCTTTCCCTCGTTTGTGCGAGTGCAGGACAGATGCCTAGATAGTGTAGTACGCTTTTTACTTCTTCCTCGTCCCTGCAGCTCCTGCAAATGTTGTTATGGGGCGCTTCCATTCTTGATGCGTGTGAGCCCATGATGCAGTGACCTGTGATAAGTCCTACGACCTTACTTATTAAATTTCTGTTAGGGCTAAAGAGTGTACTTGTCTTCGGATTAATGAGAGGCCAATTTTGCCTCGAAGTCCTACTGGTGTCTAGTTCCACCTATCTCCGATTGGTGATATTAATGGCATCTGTATAAAGCAAAGCAAGGTAATTTATTTTTATATTCATTGCTGGCTACCATATGAGGATACAATATGTTAGGATTGGTCTGACAACCGCATTATACATCCAGTGCTTCAGTCTCGGTTTCAATACCCATTTTGGGGCCGAGGACCCTCTTGTCTAATATAAGGTCTAGGTATTTGGCTTGGATAGTGAAACTTCTACATCTAGACCTACTCTTCCTGTCCACTTTGTTAGCTTATTTAGCGAAGTTTCCATAATATCTCTGATGGTATGAAGTAATTTTTCTTCTACGACTAGGGCTATGGCTTGCAGCCTTCTACGACTAGGCTATTGGCTTGCAGCCGAGGTGACAAAGCATCATGGTAACTAAAGTGTTAATATAATCAATATATCATTGGAATACTGTTTACGTTTTGCAATTACTGTTTTAGTAGGTACTAAGGGTACAGACGATGTTCTTCACTCTACTGCCAGTAAAGACAGATTGTGCCTTTGTACTGATGCCGCGGCCTTTCTTCTGATACTTTTGCCAGTCTTAGGAAAAACAGGGAATTCTTGCCATAAACAACCCATTTCTCCTTTGAGATTATATTCAATATAAACAAATTTTCCTGTCGCACCATTCGCCAATCCAGCTGACACGTCGATATTAGTTGTTATGATGTATGGTTTATTGATAACTAATGTCAGTTGATGAGGCAAACCTCCCGTATCTTTTAACTCATATGCTTGCTGTTCAATAAATTTACCATACTAAAGAAGTTTTCCCTTAAAAAAAAAAAACTCAGCAAAGGATACCTGAAAAAATTGCTGCAAAAATATTCTTAATGATTAAAGTTATGCCAACAACGTGGGATTTACACTTAACCGGAAGTAATACTCACAAAAAAATTACCAAACGAAATAATCAAAAGTGTACTGCGAAAAAAAATATGTCCATTTCTGTGTGGATTTTTAACATTTTTCATCTGAAGTGTGAATGGAATTCCAAACTCTTCCAGCTTCACGCCTGCCAACAAGGCTATTGGGAACAGGTGTATTAAAACTACAATATTATGTTTCACTCGATAATGTATGCATACTCGAGTCTTAAACTGCATTCCAGGAAATTCATAACTTTTGAAAAGTATCAAAATTTGTTCCTTTTCGGAGCAAATAAAAATCATTCTCGGTAAGTTTATCAAATCGAACTTAATTGCTATAGATAAATGGATTTAACAGATATTCAACTGATTATGTCTAAGAGTTTTATTTTAAAGCTTTCACCCAGCTCAACGACTGACAGGAGACTTTAATTCTTTTTTATTCCTCCAGCACACTTTTGGTATACCTTCCAGCTCACCTTTAAAAAGTATGTTAAGGATTTGATGGTGTATATTTCTTCCATCAGCAGATGTATTTTTTGTTCGACTCGCGCAAAGGCTCTCGAAACAAAAGGTCAAGCGTTTATTTTCATACGTTTTAAAATATTCCAGAATTCTTGGAAAACAATTCATCATACTGTCTTTCGATGCAGAGGAGATATTCGCTCCTGAATTTTTAAGAACGTCGACATTAAAGCTTACAAAAAAAAACTATTGCACGTTCCTTCAGTTATCCTTGAAAGGATGCCACCACGTTGCAATTTAGTTTCTCGCTGACGCAAAAAGTATGCAGGATAATGCTGCGAAAAACAAAAATATCACGCGCTACTTGTTCCATTTATAGCTATGCGGCGGCAAAGTCTTGGAGATTTGTGTACAAAACGGCAGTCATTCGAATTAACCAGTTTCCGCTCTTGTTGCTCTGGGTTATTTTTGAAAAACAAATAAATTTAAGTTGCGAAAAGAGTTTGCAATGTGATTCTATCTTGTGCTGCTTTGATGGAATATCACTCAACCTCACATTTTAAGCGGTGTAGCAAAGGTGGGAAAAGTTAATCAAAATGTGGCATCAGCCTGAAGAGTGCTTCTTCTTTGATTGGTTACTTTTTTCTTAGGCGAGGGAAACTATTGTTGGACTTCACCAATTCTTGAGTAAAGGTTTTAAGTGCACAATTCTCAACATTATCTTTTGAACCACGAAAAGTTTTGATTTCTGTCTCAATTACATAATAAATAATGCCACTGCTAAGAGTATCTTCAAATTTATTTCACCAGATTCGCGAAAAAAGGGATGCATGAATTTTCTGTAGAAGGATTTGGAAATCAAAGAGTTAACCAATTTGAAGCCCTTAATATAGATCAGCTCAGCTCAGGATGTTTTCTTATGGGCCTGTATATTCTTTTCATTGCCTTCAAAATAAACAAAAGCAACAGCATTTTTCTCATAAATTGTGAATAAAAAAAAAATATCCTAATGCGTGCGGGTAAGCACACGAAGGGCCCCATCCCATCGAACAATATGCAATACAAAATATTTTACTCATTTTAAATTTCTCAAAGCCAACTTCTAGGTGTAGAATTGAACGATTTTAAAAAAAGAAAGAAATTAACGGTTTTCGGTTTCCAAAAAAGTATTGCATGGTTTCTTAGATTTGCGTAGTTCTTGATTTAGTAATTGTACTCAGCTCAAAGTACGTTTCTATTTAACAATAGAAGTCAGCAGTGCCTGTCTTTCGCCAGTTGAGAAAACTTAAGGCCCTTTTATCAGTGAAGCAAACTTCAGTGTGGTTTTTGGGTGATGAAAATGTTCGGATGATACGGGTTTCGGGGCACCATCATCTGATATTCAAATTTTTCTCACATAGCCATCGATGTTTACTTACATGAACATGAATACAATTCTTACGGTTCGAAAAAAATGCAGCACTGCTTTCATTTTCGATGCGATGGCATGGTTTTCATTTTAATGACGAAATTTAAATTTTATTTCCAAAAAGAACAACCTGCGATTCTGATATTCTCAAGCGGATTGCACATAATTTCATTTCAAATTTAAGAAGAGCCTGAATGATGAGCAAAATTTACAAGTTTTCTTTGAAATTGCTCATCATATCTGAGTTTTTTTTTCTGTTTCTTGCGAACTACTTCTTTATAGAAGCATTTTTGAAACATCGCCTTAATCTTTTTATAGCAGTCATTCAAAATTCGATACCTTTTTAACCCTTCTTTGTAGCTTACATGTCAGAACTTAGTTATTTGCATTTGACAATCAATGATAAAATAATTCATTAATTCATAATAAGAAGTTGGCTAGAAAACTGAGATATCAAAATACTTTTGAAAAAAACAGTTTGTTTTCAACAATTGCAAAATTTTGACTCGTACTTTATTGGTGCACTTAAATATCAAAAAAATGTGTAAGCCATATCCAGGATTCAGAAAAATGTAAGCCACCGCGAGTCGGACACGCACAGGAAAGGTTCTGTAACACTGTACAAAGTACAATTTGTTTTATAATTTAAATTAATTTAGTCTAAAGTTATTTTAGTTTAAGATGTGATGAAATCACATTTTAAACACTTTTGTCAAATTTCTTGACTCTAGGACAACGGGAAGAAATATTCCGCCGTATCTTTTGAGTGCGTCGAATAAGAAGTTTGATTTATTTAACTTAAATCTTCCATAGTCGTTGGGTTTTTATATTAATTTCAACTCGATACCTTTGCGCTTTCCTGAGAAAAAACCTCGTGACCTACTGACAGATGGAAACGATTTGATCCTTTTAGAGTTTCGCATTGTTTTTTAGATACGGGACATTAAAAATAGATTATGTAACACCATCATCATTAAATTAATTTTACAACATTAAAATTTTTTGAAATTAAATATCAGCCAATGCTGATCACTTTCCACAGCAGCAAGGAGTCGGAAAGTTTTCGCGCTTAGATGCTACGACACAAGGATAACGCTGCCAGACGAAAAAGAGATTGCTTCACAACTCAAAACCAAATACCTGGAGATCACCTTCAGCGAGCGGTTCGGCAACACGCTGAAAAGGCTATTCAAAAAGCCAATTTCGCCCCTACATCCTGTGAACATACTTCTAAAAAAGAGGGGTGGATTGCATGAAAGCACCAAATTACTGGTCTACAAACAAACTACAAGACCAGTAATTACGTACACCTTCCCAATATGGTTGACGGTGTGGCCAACATCAATGAAGAAAATTCAGATCCTGGAAAGGAAAATCCTCAGATCGTGCACTGGACTCTGGAGGAATCTCAACACGCTGAAATACTTCAGCAACATAACACTGCACGAAAGCGTAGCCAATCAACGAATACATGCTGAAGCTGTCAAGAAAAATCATCGAAGGGTTAGCAAGCCACCCTAACGAAGAGATCAGGATCATCAGCAGACAAGAAATCGAGCCAGCCCATAGTTACCTCAGCACACGGACAATCATCGATGAACACTTTCAAGACATCATCGATTGGACCCCGTTCTACACGAAAGCCAACAGGAACTACTACAGAAGTTGATACCCTGTATAATTTTTTAATTATTTTTCTTTTTTAAAGAAACTCCCTCAGAGTCAATTTTCAAAATGTTTGGAAATTTGGTTTATTTCTTCGATAATTTTTGAAAATAAGGTTTTGGTTGTTTGCCTATTCAACATGTACTGTGGTCCCGTGGATTCTCGTGGTAGAGAAGGAACCAAATTGCCACGGTTTTTTTTTTTTTGGTTAATGCAGTCTAGCTTTCCTTTGGTAGAAATCGACCCTTCAAGCTCCACGTTAATCTGATGTTTTGTCGTCGCTGCTGATATTAACTACACGTGATTATTTTAGTTCAACATCTTCAATTCTCGTCCTAGCTTTCGAACCCACTACCAGATCACTCTTACATTCGATATTCTTCATCCTTGAATTCGCGATTCATTTTCAAATAGAGGTCCATTTCGACTTGCATATTCTGATCAAGGTTATATGTCTTCTTCGACTGATAAACCATCCTTTAAATAGTCGCAAAGAGACAAGAAGAAATGATTCATTAACAAAGCCAATGAAATTTGACAGGCTTCTTTTGGAAGACAACAAAATTCTCATAGATGGCGACAGCATCGTTAACGAATATGCAGTTTCTACTTCTCGAGAGTCGACCTTAACTAAGAAATACCTCACGTGACTTTTTTTTATTGTTGATGAGATTCGAAATGCGTTAGATAAAACCTATCTTACATTTCTAACGCTTCTAGATTTTGTCGAAAGCCTTTGACTCAGTCAACTACTCGGTTCTCTGCAACAAACTAAGGAAGGATTTAAAATTCTGAACGCTTTCCGCTAAATGAATTTTTTGCTACTTGAATGGGAGGCAGCAACGCGTAGTAGCAGGCGAAAAATCTCTAAATTGATAAACGTAAACAGTGGAGTCCCACAAGGATCTATTCTTGGGCCTTGTTTATTCTCGCTCTACGTTAATGTGCTGCCCAAAATTGTAAGACACTGCAAAATCCGCATGTATGGGGATGACGTCCAACTTCTCCTGAGCAGCTCCCTCACTCAAGCTAACGAAGCCATCAGCCTTATAAATGAATATCTCAACAATATCTACCGATGGTCACTAAGACATATCAATCTAAAGTGTTTGCTATTCACCGGAAAGTACAAGACCTCTCTGGATTTAAGAGTCCGATTAAATCATAGTCCCATAGAGTGGGTTGCCTCCGCCAAAAACCTAGGTATGATCTTTAACAGTACACTTACTTGGGATACCGATATCAAAAATTTTGTCAGTAAGGTCTATGGTGGACTACGTTCCCTATGGGCCACACAGCATTTCATCCCAATTAAAACTAAGTTTCTGCTGGTAAAATGTCTTTTGTTATGTAGTTATAACAACACTACGCGCTTTGTTTACAACTTAAAAAGACAAGACCATGTTTCTTTCTTTTTCTAAACAAATTTCCGGATGTTCGTTTGATAGTCTACTTAAATATAGGTTACTGTGCCTCATGCTGTCATGCTGTCATACAGACACGGCAGCCAGATTACCTGTACCAGAAGTTGCAATTGTTGCAATCGCGCAGATCATTTTTGCTAGTGCAACCAAGATATTCATGCCTTGCTTCAGAACGTCAATTTTTTGTTCAGATAACTCGACAGTGGAACTCTCTGCCTCGCCACATAAGAAGAATATGAAACACGAATAGTTTTAAAATATCTCTTTTTGAGCACGGGACCTCTGAATGTAATTACATAATTTTATATTCTTATCTTCATTTAATATTAAAGCAACCTTTTACTTAATTTTGCTTTTCTTTTGTATTTTTAATTTTTGTTTGCCTCTTCCATTATTGCATTTTAATTATTATTACCATATTTTAAACTAATACAAGAAGTACCTTGCTAAAAGTTGTTAACGTCTTACATAATGTATACGATTGTATAATCTTAAATTGTAAGAATTCTTACTTAAACTTAGAGGACAGATTTTTCAAACCCCGTCAAAAAGACAATTCCAATTGTTATCCCAATGCGATCGCGTTAAAAAATAAGGTTCATGTATTATTATACTAGTCCTGTCCTGTCGAGACTTTTTAAAACCAAGTCAACTGGCCTAACAGGCGGAACATTTAATCATGACACCTTTTTTGAGCTTGTAAACTTCACTGTGTTTTTTATTTTAGTGCAACATAAGAATAAGGGACATGTTAGCTAATGCTTTCTTATAAATCGAAAAGGACCGCCTCACGTAACACACCAACACACCCTCAAACCCACCAAAATGAATCATTTCTCGAGTTATTACGCGCCTTTTGTGAAGACTTCATCGTTTTTCACACAATTGCGGCGTTGGGGGCGAAATCTGATTTCACGATTCATGTCGTGGGAGCCTATTTTGATGGTAACAACATATGGCATCCTCGTCGCTTTAATAACTTTTATTAAACGATGACGGAATATTGTACGCAGCAAGGGGTTGACAGAATGATAATAATACTTGTCCATAGAGTCGTGAAAAATATTGTTACACAATCTGCACATGGTCTATTTGTGTGAGGGATGTTCTCAGGTTCATGTGTGTGTTTTTTTTTATCGGGTGGTAATTACGTTTCCAGAGAGATAAATGCATGTAATGCTGGCAGGTGGAGGTGCACGAGGGGGATTACTGGTAATACGGCTATATTAAGCCTCAAATGGAATCCATGTTTATGCGTATTTAGCTCACCAGCATGAAGGTAATTCAAGGAAGCTGTAGTCCTTGAACTCGGTTGTCTACCAAACGAACAAGTGGGTTAACTTTATTATTTTGTGAATGCGAAAACATGTTCAAATATAATCGAATCAATAAAGTTTTTACGTCTTTTTTTTTTTGCTTAAATGTTGTGCTTAGTCCACCAAGGTTGATGACGACGAAATGAGGGCACTGGTCGAGTCAAACCCACGTACAATGGCACCAGAGATAACTATAACCTTGAGTATCTTTCATTCAAGTAACTATGAGCATATGAAAAGGCTAGGATACGACAATGTCAATCAATGTCAATGGTTTTTTGTTTATTTTTTAAGAGGATCGATGTACGCACCAGATTTGGGACTCAAAGTGAAGAATACCATAACCGCTATGGAAGCGCACTACTGCATATAAGAAAACTGATTGAATAGTGCAGTCACTTTCAATAGTTCAAGTTACCTGAAGAATTATTGAGTTCAAAAGCGGTTCCGCACCACCACATATGTACGAGTAAACGGCCATGCGACGCCTGGTACTGATTTTCTGAACCCTATCCGAAACATGAAATAAAACCTCGAAATCGGTCTGCATGTAATTCCAATAAGAGAAAGAAAAAAGACATTTTTCATTTCAATCAATCGGTTATGAATTTAAGGTATCAAAACAAGAAAATTGTTTGATGCAGACTTATTGTAAAACTGTTTGATTCCGACTTTGTTTGACAGCTTCTTTAGAGAAATACATCGCAAAGCGACTGCAAATTCATTTGGAATTCGTTGATGAATATTGGATTGCCTGCCTTCTTATTATGGTTTAATACAGCCCTGTGACAGATGGACGAACGGACCGATGGGCAGCGACGTCTTAGTAATTGGCTTCCATTGGCACCCTTTGGGTACGGAATTTTTACAAATGGAAATGGCTGTCCGAAGCTGTGTGTGTTTGTTTTTTTGAAGCGTCAAAGGCCTCCAATCTAATGACATTATTTCTGGAAGTCAGAACATGTCCGATAGATGGGAAGATTGGCTTAGCACCCTGCTGTCAGTGTTATGCTTTCACAGCGGAGCCAACGACATATCATGTACACAAGCCATTACTTTTTACAACACGAACTAAGAATTCCAGTAGTCTATGCAGTAACCACTACAGCAAATACACTCACTAAGTCAGATTGCTACCAGTGTGTTAGTCACTGAAATCGTTCTAAATTTATTAAGCCTGATTAGCAAATTGTTATTAAGTGTTTATAAAACAATAGGACTGCATATGTAAACAAGAACATCCTGATGGGAATTTAAAAATGCATGTAAACAACAAGACAGAAGATAACATTTTTTTAAATGCTTAAAATAAAATACACTCAGAGTCAAAAGTGAGTGTTCAGAAACCAGCTTAAATTTCTTCTCGTTAAAACTTTATTTTTTTTATTTCCTTAAATAACACAACACTCAATGCTTTACTTTACTTTTAAATATGTAATTAGGTCTGCTCGCTAAGGCACTTGTGAACTAACTGTGTCGATTTTAATCAAAAGAGCAACAACGCAGAACGTAGCTGCAACCTACCCTGTCTGTGTGTCCGCTAATCGGTTCGTTCGTGTGCCTATGCGCGTAGCGTTTTGTCTTGTCATCAATTAATTGTGTGTCGCACTGTTTGTTTGGCTCAATCCCACATTCGGGTATCCTAAGGGCTCATTCGACCCAAATGAAGGATTCCATGTCTTCATGTATTCAGCCACAGTGTTCGTTTTCGACGGCTCTTCATGTTCGCCTACCCTTTCGACTTCGTTCCTTCCAAGGTTTAGTTTTCTTGTAACCTTTTAAGGTCATTAAAACTTTGGCCTTAGGAATTGACACTTACTCCACTTTATACGCAACCCATATTCTGCAGCTACTACCATCACCAAAACCATGGAAAAATCCGTTTTCCAAGCCCAACGCCGTGAAAACATTTGCATTTTCCAGTCTGTCTAAGATATCGTCCATCAGGACCATTGGAAAATTATCTCTTGTAGTCACATAATCTTTTCGTCCCATCCTTCTGGGATACTAGCACGATCGGTGATGTGGCGACTTGGCTGTATAATCTTTTCTCCTGAGCTGTTCCCGCACTATTTCCTTATCCGCAAACGACATAAGTCGTCAAAGTGAATAAACATAAGCGGTTGGAAATCGCAAAAAAATATGAAAACGTTGATGATCATTTTTGGCAGAGTATTCTGTTCAGTGGCGAGAGCAAATTTTTGCACCAAAAATAAAGAGGAAAAGTGAGCGTCAGTGATGGTGATGATAACTCCCCAATGGATTAAAAATGTTACATGAAAATGTTCAAAAAATTTTATTATTTTTTATATTTTGTGGCATTAAATGTACAATATACAATATTTTCGAGTATAATTATATGTTTACAGAGATATGGGAGATAAATAATAAATAATAAATAATAAATAATAAATAATAAATAATAAATAATAAATAATAAATAATAAATAATAAATAATAAATAATAAATAATAAATAATAAATAATAAATAATAAATAATAAATAATAAATAATAAATAATAAATAATAAATAATAAATAATTGATAAAAAATATTAAATTATCAATATAAATATATTGTAAATAAATATTTCTTTTTTCTAGGTTACGTTAGTATTTTGTATTAGAATGTTAGTATAGTTAATATAAAGATAGTGATTATAATTTATTTTGAAATAAGTAAGTTTTTTTCATATTAGATTAAAAAGTTTTGAAATCAAATAGTTGTCAGGTAGTAAACACGAGTTTTTGTATCTGGAGCAAAGTTAAGCCATGCGTTCCGATACCATTTCAATTTCGGTAAGTGTATGGAGTTCGTCTGTCGAAAGGAACCAAGATAGATTCATTATCATTTTTAGGGTTTTATTTTGTATAATTTGAAGCCTACGCATATGGATTTTTGCACATTTTGCCCATACAGGCGATCCGTAAAACATGATAGCCTGGAAAATAGCTTTGAATGTTAATATTTTGTTCTCCTTGCTAAGTTTCGATTTTGTTGTAACGTTTACCTTATTTATTATTTCCTGGACATGAATATTGAATGTAAAACGTTTGTCCAAGTGCACCCCAAGATACTTAGCTCTTGACTTCCACTCGATCTGGACGTAATTGAGTGATAAGTTGTTGCTGTGAAGAACACAAGCTCGTCTTTTATACGTGAAAAAGACGGCTTGAGTCTTTGAAGCATTAATTTTAATTTTTCAGGTCTTGTAATACTCTTGGACGGAATTTAGCGCAGATTATAAATTAGTTTTGATAACGGAACCAAATCACACCTGAAGTGTAAATATATGTATCGTCCGCAAACTGAGCAAAGTTACAATTTTCCAGTTGAGGGAAATTAGAGGTGTAAATATTATATAGGATGGGACTTATTACTGCTCCCTGTGGAGCTCCTTCATTGGCATGTTGGATAACAGAAAAAATATTATTAAGGGACACCTTAAAACTTCGAGAAAATAGAAAAGACTGTTCTAATTATTTTAACTAAGTATAGTGGGAAGCTAAGGCTTATCATTTTATGAAGCAACCCATTGTGCCAAATTGTGTCAAACGCTTTCTCTACATCAAGTAGTACAAGTCCGATTACATGAAAATGTACAAAAATTGGGTCTTCCAAGAATGTGGGTCTTTCAGCATGATAATGACCCAAAGCATAAATGTTATCTTGTTTGGGAATGGCTGCTATACCATACCCCAAAACTATTGGATCATCCTCCCCAATCACCGGATCTGAATCCTATTGACTATTTGTAAGAAAATTTAGACCGGCACATACGCAAACAAGACATAACATCGACAAAGTCCTTACGAGATGCCTTAACAAGAGAATGAGCTTAAATTCAAGAAGACGTTACTAGAAACCTCGTTGAATATAGGTCTCGAGGATTGAAAACCGTTTAAAAGGTCAGAGGAAATCATGTGAGATATTTGTAACTAGTTTCGTTTGGACTAATTGATTTTAAACACAAATGTACACTCACTTTTGACGCATATTTAAGCTTCTTTCTTTTTTGAATCGAAATAATTCCTTTCTTAACTTAAATGTAGTTTGTTTTGAAATAAATAATTGAATCATTTAGCCAACGTTTGGACATGACAACGTCTGTCGGCTCCGGTAGTAGAAGCTTGGAAAAGAAAGACACCAGATCAGATATTTGAAGACTTTAAAAACAAAATTTTCCATCACATAAACGGTGCTGATAGCGAGGACGGCGAACGGAAGGGAAAAATGTCAAAGCTCCTTCGAGTCCTTATAACAATGCTAACGAGAATAAACTGAACTTCTTTCGTTTTAATTTTCAAACAATCACAGAAGTAAGAAAGCTTAACCAGGAATGAGAAGGATGGTAAGTGGCTGTATTCCAGCCTTCATTCCCTGAAGGACATTCAGTTGTCAATATCCTCAGAAGTAAGTTAGTGAGCTTCTTCCGATTACGAACGGTCATTCAAACGGAAGCTTCTCATGAGTTGTGTAGGCGAGAACATGGCTTCTTTCGTTCATTAGCATGGCGGATGGATGACATAGACACTTTAACAAGGAATTTAAATTAAGACATTGTTTGGCTCTTGAAATGAATTAAAATAGACTCAAATTGGTTGGAAACCTTTTGGCGAACGATTAACATGCCAACGCCCATTAAATATAATTTTAAATAAAGACCAGCTTGTATAAATCCTTCAGCATTCTATCAAATGCTCTGCTCGAAAAAACAAGTCCTTCAGCTTCGGTCAGTAGCCATTCACCTACATTCCAACTTAGCATCAAAAATGCATTTCCCCACCGTAAGAACAAAAAAAAAAACATAATAAAAAATAACAGCAACAAAATACAAACGTCTCAGCCTAACACAATATTTTCATCTTTCAAGGCTAAAACTCGAAACGAAAAAAAAAATTCAAAAAGAAAACAACTCCTTATCCCCTTCAAGCTCTTCCAGTCTATTGACGATCCGAAGCACATGCGCATCACTGAAAACTCCCAACAAACTGTCAAATTTCCTATAAAAAAAAGCTACACTTAAGGTTCTTAATGCTTTACAAAATTCCAGTAAATGTCACAAACGGAATGGTAGTAAGAAAGTTACGGTTAGAAAGAGACAACATGCTAGCCAAAACAGGGGAAGCTCCATTGCCAAAGGCAGAGCGACAGTGACAAAAAATTCTACAACAAAACATCATCGTACCGAAAATTCCCTTCAGCGATACACAAATAATTATTATTGAATCAGCCTCAAAACGCCTTGAACGTGAAGACCGCTTACCGCACGGCAACAACGTCAAATACGTCGATGACTTTTCTCCCCATATCGGTCCGACAAGGACCTCGCTTTCAATCTCGAGTGAATCAGTGTTTGTGTGTTTCGCGGATGTAATAAATTAATTACGGTCCTGTTTTCTCTGATCAATAAAACAAAAAAAAAAAAGGTCCATTGTGCCATCGGGTCAGAGAGACAAAAGTCAGCTGAGTGAAAAAGAAAACCTGCCTTTCGATTTTTGGGAGGAAACGTCACAAGGACAATCAAATTAAACGAAACGTTTCCTTGTCGTGGGCTCATTTCCGCTTGCAGTGTTTTCTTCTTTTGTTTTTTGTGTATTTTTTTTTGTAACCATTTTTGTTGTCGTTTCACTAGCCCGGAAGTGCTGACGTGACGTTGCGTAACCCGAGCGTTTTGTGCTGCATCGTGTCCGTGTCACCCGTCGTCCCTCATTTTATCAGTTACAATTGCAAAGCAAATAAGTGTTCATTAAGCCAAATCGTGTGTTAATGTGTGCGTACGGGAGTGTTCCCAAACGCTTGTGTTTGTGTGTCAAACAATTACAATAATAACGTAGAATGCGATAAGGGCTTCTTGAGTTACTATTCCCATTGTGCATTTGCGCCCCTGTGCCCGCGAACAAATATATTCTATGAACGAGGAGGCGGAAGTCAGTCACTTCAGGCCAACAGCCCTCATTACCCATTGCATTTGCACTCCCTTAGCTCGCTACGAACGAGCACAATAAATATTATTGCTACCACCCTAAGTGTCCCTCTCAGCGCCTATGTAAGCGTAAAGCTCTCTTGTTTGTGTCAATTTACGAGAAGGCCTAGTAAGCCGCTGCAAACGAAAAGTGTGGAATAAAGGAAGTTTAAAAAAAAAAATAATTTATATGAAACGAAGCCCATTTAGTTGCTTCCTCTGGGCTGTGTTTTGCTAATTTTTTGTGTGTTTGCATACAATCGTCCTTTGTAAGCCCAATTGGCCTGAGTGAGCCTACAAATAAGGACATTGAAATAGATTTGTAAACAAATCGCAAAGTGTACAATAGCGGGAAAAGAGGAAAAGTCAAACCCTGTCATTTAAAAAGAGAATGAAGAAAAAATGAGATTGTTGTGTTTCAAAAAGGATCCGCTTTGTATGGGCAGTGCCAAGTGATTTAAACTTCACGGATAAAAGGATACGAATTTACAAAAATCAAAGACATTTATTCTGTGAGTTTTTATTTATTTTAAAAAATTTGTTTAGTTAAAAATATCGTTGGCATTTATTTGAGAGCGGTTCAGGATGTTTATGAGCATTCCACTCAATTTGTATTTCTTTAGATCCTTGATTTAAGTTTTTTTCTCTCATCAAAAATGCGTGAACTTGATTGAGTGATGGTGGAATTTTTTCTTACAGTAATTTCGGGACACTTTAGGAATTAAGAATTTTAAGAAAACTTAGAAAAACTTGTTCCAAAACAGATTCGCAGTGAGTGGTAAGTGCATTTGCTGCTGAGGTTGATGTCCCGGATTCAAATGCTGTGAGAAACATCTGACGGTGTACAATTTTCAAGATTCTATGTCTTTTGGAAGACGGCAATAATCTGGTTGTCCAACTGCCTTCATTTGTGCGACAAGTATTACACGAAGGTAGTCCTGCGTCTCAAAAGAGCTAAATAAGTACTCCAAAATACAAACACTATGGGCTTTAAAAAAAGGAGCAATTTGTTAAACTTCCTCCTGACATTTATCTTCTTCTAAGTCTTTAAGACTAACTGCACCCTTCGTGTACACATGTGAGGCTCACTGAATTGCCTTTAAAAATTATCGACAGGACTCTCGGTATCGGACAACATCACAATTGAAGCCAATCGAATGTTTATCTTCCTGCTGCTTTAATGTGCTTCAGGTATCCTTATGGCTGTCCCTTATACACGATCGCGTTGACGTGTTCTTCGATATTGCTCATTTGACGGGCTTCGTTGGATCTCTCCATAAAACTCGATAGCACCAATTCGATCGAGTTTTTGACGCTTTCTCAAACCTTTGAACTTCTAACTCGATCACTTCAGACGTCATGCGAGGCATCTCCATCTTAGTAACCGTCAAATTGCTCCGATACTTTCATTTCATTGTCCGACATTGTGAAATGTATTTTAGTAAATAACGTATAACTGCAGTGAAGAGCCTTTCCATCAGCACAAAGAGCATTTTTCGGTCACAGTGGTTGCTTTGTAATTGAACCTTGATCCCCCATGTTGAAACTTTTTAGAATTTGCAAGAACTTTTTCGTTCAAATGTCTTAAAAAAAGCCGAGTGGATCACAAATTAGACAGCAGAGATACTTTGTTTTTTGTTTTGTACTGATCCTATTCCCGTTTTCCTCTAACATATTTAGGTGATCGTTGGCCGGTTTCTTTTTTTTTCGCTTGCGATATTAGGGATGGTTGTTTGGTTAGGGTGAGCTTTTTTTGCTCTTCATCAAGGCCTCTGATCGGGCTCTTTGTGTTCTGCTGTATAGAAAAAATGTTGGTTAAGTGGGGATGTAATGTGAAAGAAGCGGCGTGTCAAGAAATATTTTTGTGATCGGGAAGATTTTTCGTCCGTTTTGTGAAATCCACGATCTCATCGCTCTCTATTCCGTTAAGGTGCGCAAGGTCTGGTGCCAATGTTGAAAGTCAGTATTTTATGTTGTTAAGTTGACGCAGTGATTTTTTGCCCAATCGTTTATAGCTCTTTAAATAGACGTCAGCAGGATGCTGTTCTCTATTCCTGCTTCTTTGCTAGCCAATTCGTCAGTTTTTCGTTACCTTCGTGTCCCGGTATCCTTGTTAAGCTGACATCGTTTAGTGTCGAGTCTGATAAAGGATTTGAAGGGTCTTTAAATGCTGCAGTACTGTCGAAGCAGATTATTTTTTGCTTCTCCTGTATGTTGAGGTCGGCGAGAGTTACTATGACGAAAGGTTCAAGACGCATTGAAATTTCGATTGATGGATTTGGGTATTAGATCCCTGCCCCCAATTCAGACGATATGTCAGAGCCGTCCGGGGTTCCTTGTCCTTGAAACTCTTATTTGGAGAAATTGTATTGAAGTTGTTTTTGGAGGTGAAAATTTCCTCTACTAAATCGCTTTGGCGTTTGCGATTACTCAATAAGCTGATAAGAATAACTGATCCACAACGACAAACAGCAAATATCTTAGAACACTCCTTATTTTCGGCAACTCGTGCCGGGATGCCATTTTTGATTTGCTCCCTTCTAATATGTCCATAATTTTCGTAGGCTTCCGGGGCTCTTTATTTTCGAATGCTGTTTCAAAATCAACCAACTCTATATATGGATGTGCTCATTAAAGTTTGGAGATGAGAATAGTGAACAATCTCAACCATTTCTCACCTTCTTGGACTATTATTTCTAGAAGGAGAAACTGTTCATTTAAATGTAAAGTCCTTCATAATTCTCTCTCGACCTGTAGTGAATTTTGTAGTCATCCGTAAGATCCTCGCCTTGAACATTTTCAACGAGCTTTGACTAACGAATCTGTTTTTATTTTCTGACTGGCTAATTCGAAAATACCTTTCTCCGGGTAGCCTGATTTTTACCAGCGTCTAGAGAAAAATGTTCCACCATTTCCAATCCAGCTTTCGACTGTTTCAAAGAAGCCCCCTATAGAGAATCGCACATATCCTGACCTCTTGGCTCAATCATGAATGACAAAGAATAAAGTGTAATTTTTCATATGTTTTTTAAATCGCGTTGCTTATATTTCATCGACCCATCTCAGTGAGTAATGATTTCAGGGGGAGTTTTGATTGTTGGGCGATCCCAAGATCACTTTGCAGTCTTAAGCCCGGGGTTCCATGAATCAACCTTCGAAATAGTAGCCAATCTGAGCCTCATTTCCATCTACTTATAGTTATCAGTTGCTGACTATGTTTGGCGAATATGGTATTTAAATCGTTGAAGCCATTTTGCACTGTGAAGCTGAAGATGTCTTCACCTGCGGCGCTCGTGGTGTCTTAGTCCTCCATGGCAGTCTTGATGGTCATCAAAAGCTTTTCTTTTTAATTCTATTTCCTCTGTTGGCATCCGAGTTGGACAGCATTTACTGAATCATTAAAAGGTCAACATGTTACGAGGTAGCTCGGCCTCAAGTATGATATAGATTCCGTTGTTGGCCTGTCCACTTCCGAGCAATCCCTCTTGTTCTAGATCGATAACCTTTTCCTTTTCGCGATCATCTTAGAAATGTGTGGCGCCAGGTTCAGCTGGACTTGAAAAACAATATTCAACTGTCCGCTATTGACTCAAAATCTTGATGTAGGTTTAGTCAATGAATTTGGGCAAAGACTGAGTTCGCTAAAATTTATGGAGGCTTGATCTAGATGTCGTGGTAGAAAGAAACATAGAAAATGGTTATTAGTTTTCATTCATATTCACGGCTGGATTTATCTTCAGACAGTCGCTGATATAATTCCATCTGAGGTTAGCCACCAAATGATTTTGAAGTTTTCTCTCCACGCGTTTGAAGACAACCAGGCTTGCGTGGTTTGAAAGATGGCAAGATGGTGAGACGTTGAGTTCTATTTGATAAATACGCAGTTGATTCAATACGGACACTGAACACGGTAGAGTGATGTAAACAATTTCATATTATATATAAAGGGAAAGTTTACATGCCCTTTAGCATAGAGCTTGGGTATCACTTATTCAGTAAAAGTTGAAAAACGGATCCCTGGTAGCGCCTCTAGAGCCTACGGTTTAAGTCTATCTACGCTGTACATCGTATAGGATTCTGTAGGTCGATTGGCATAGTGCGAATAATTTTTTTTTTCGATAAGACTACAAAAAAACATGGTTCACTATTTTTCAACGAATTTCGCTTCAAGTGCACATCGTTCTATGAGTAATGGAATATTATTTCAATTTAATGGCTTTTCAGTTAAAGTGCTACTTTGGCAGTGGGTCAGCGTATGCGCTCAATAGATTCGACCTCTATTTCACGAGTTGCCATAAAAAAAATAAACGGCGTCAAATTGACTCCGTGCGGCCAAACAACATCACCAAAATTACAGATCATGTGATTATTGAACTCAGTGTTAAAAAATTAATTGTTGGCCGGTTTTTATGGCACGTACACGAGCTATGATCTTTACGATGTTTGAATAAAAAACAAATGGTTTCTTTACACTTTTTATATTAATTTTTATTTATTATTATTATTTAATTTTATTTAAACAATGTCTAAAGGGAACTTGACTTGTTCATTGATTAAATACCACTCCTCCAACTCCATCCAGCAACCCATAAACTAACCTCGGTTGTTTACCATTTATTGTGGTAACAGATGTTACAGCTGTGGTTTCAGCGAAAGGTTTTTACCCAAGCCATCGGTCAGTGGAAAGTTTTGCACAAGCCGTATGGAGCGTGTTGTCGTTGAAGTGTAATTGTGGCTTGACTTTTTCCATTCTGCACAATAACATCACAACAACAGTGGAAAGTTTTGCCCAAGCCACCGATCAATGGAAATTTACTCAAGCCATCGATCGATGCCACAGCAGCGTGGAGCTGGTTGTTGTTTATTGCATTTTTCGGGGGCCAAATAAAAAGCAGCTTTGCTTTATTTTCCAACATTGCTAAATCATAAATCGATCGTTTGTGTATCCCGAATAAGTTAAACTAAGTTTCTGTCAACTTTTTCGACAGCCATTTGTATCAGGACAACGTTCAGTGAGACGAAATGGCCAAACCTATATTTTTCAAAAATTTTTGGAGACAAAGTTGAGCAATTACACAAGTATTTTGGCCTTTGGTATAAAACCCTAATGATGCAACACCGCCAAGAGGGCAATTGTGTAGAACCAGCTCATTCCATTTGAGACTATGGAGGGCTACAGAAAAAGTTGTGCCAAAGTTACTGCCCGCTAAGTGGCAACAACTATTAAAGTACTTTAAGGACATGCTGTAGACTGTGGTTCTTTAACCTCTATCTTTATGACTTCTCGCTTTCTCGATGAGCACTGAAAAACATACTCGAAGAATAGATCTACCAGTTGAAGGCAGGCGCGCAATATTTTCAGGCTCCTCGAAGGTATCCTTCTGGATTCCTAACATTCTTTATAAACCGAAATAAAATATTGAAAAAATGGACTGAACGCTCTCAACACCTGCAAGCATTTGTTTGTCGTGTGTTGGCTGAATGACACCACATTCCTTTGCTGGAAACCGTATAGAACGCGTTCCTCAAAAGAAAAATTGAATCAAGTCTCTAAAGTAACGAACCAGCAATGAAGTCAAAAACCCACCAAACAGCATCCGAACATTGCGTGAAAAAAAAAACGAAGCCCAATTTTTATCGCTTAATCCAATTGCAAAAGTTTTACCCAACAACCACCCCTGCCGACAAAACACAAACAAATATTTACACATTTACGCCTAAACTCAAAAAACAGCACGCAAATACCTTAAAACGAAAAAACAACAAAAAATAAACAAGCAAGTTATGAATTCTTAAAAACATAAAAATAATGCAAGAACTGATACGGCTTTCACCACAATTTCCAGAAATAAAAATGGTTATACTGCGTTCCGCTTTCAACAAAAATTTAGGCCACCCGCCAGCCCCAAAAAACATTTCTCGTTCCACGTCCAAAGCACTCAGTTATTGCGGATTTGGCGTGGCTACAATCTCATTTCGAACCAAGTAAAGGATCTTGCCCTGTTTGAAAGGCGAAGAAAAAAATTATAATGGTTAACTTCTGGTTTTGGGTTTTCAATAATAAACTCCCAACTGTATCATTGGGAGCGGTATCATCGCCACAAGCATCCCTGCCGCCCCAAAAAAAAAAACTCCCCAAAGATTCCGGTTCGCAAGTGAAAACTTTGCAAAAATAATATTTCTCCTTTTTTTATTTCTTCCTGTTATCCTTTGTGCTGATAGAGGGGGGCAGAGAGGAATTCAATACCACTACCAACTGACTTTGTTGCGTCATGAATTATAAACATGACGATGAAACCGAGGAGTAACGGAAATAACCCACTAAATTTCCCGGAAACATTTCTACATTGTGCCATAAAATCCAATCTGCCCATAGCCGCCCCCCCCAAATGACACCTCCAGTCGGCCTGCCTGACCAAATGGCGCAGAGCATAGTCCTGAAGTTTTGTGTGCAAATGTCGCGGGATTTATTTATTGCATGCACGGGAGCACCAAGCGCAACCTAATCACAAATTGTTGGGGATTCCCAACCTTTCACAGATTTCCCACTTTCCCAATAAACGACGTGCAATTCCCCGAACTATTGATACACACTTGCCGCCGCGCCGGTTCGGTTCGGGAAATCCAGAACTCATTTACACTTAGACGAGGTGGCAATAATTAATGATTGTCCCTGCTGACATTTAATCGTTCTGAGCTAAAAGGTTTTCCATGTCCGTGAAGATCAAGCCTTATAGGGGGGAAAGGCTACAGATACTCGGGGTACAGGATTTCCCTAAATCAAAATTCGAAATGGAAACACATTCGATTCGTTGATATTAAAAAGTTTCCGAAACGCCACGTGCAGGACTTTTGTTGTCTTTTTTTTCAACAATAAATTCAAATCAAAGTCTTTCGGTTTTGAGTTTAGAGCTTTCCCCCTCGGACCCTTAAATTTTTGTTTTCGAATAAATTTTCGTTTATTATTATTTTTCATCGCTTGTTTTTTTTTCTGTGTGAGCTGATACTGGCACCGATAAAGTTTTGCCTTGTTTTTGGAACGTGAATGGTTATTGGGCGAAGCAATCAACAGGAAGAGCAATGTTGTGTAACTGTATGGGAGTCCCTAATCAGGAGCATTTCACAGAAGTCAAGAGGGAGTCTGGTGAAAGTTTCGCTTCGAATCTGGATGGGTTACTTTTTTTTTAAAAAAAAAAAACTTTTTTAAAAGGATTCCATGTGTTGGTAATAAATTGGTTGGCATGGGTGCGTAGGAAGAACACTGGTGAAGGATATAATGAGAGTTTCCAAAGTCTTTCCAAATGGACTGCTATAAATCAGTCTGGAGACTGCTTGGGAGGTGGAAATGAGTCTATACCCGGGAAGATACTTATTTGGAGTGAGTTTTTTTTTCAATTTGAGCCAACGAAGGATGATTTTATTTTTACTGTCTACAATAGGCAGCTTGTTTTTCAGTGGTCTCATCCAGACCTCAGAATCATATTCGTGGTCATATATATATGCGACGTTTAGACCACAAACTGTTGCAGTCTGTTTGGACAGTTTTTTGTCGTTTCTATTCATCGCTCTCTATAGAAAATATGGCTGACGATAGTGAAAGTGTCGAGGAAGCTCCAAATCTATCCAGGATTTGATGTCACATTAAGGCATATTTTGCGTTGAATAAATGCCGAATGTTGGCCCAATCATCAGCGTTTGAATGAAAAAGGTTAACTCAATATTTTGTCCACGCCACTCTTATTGAGGATGGTGTAACCACCACCCAAAGTGCTTGTCCCTCTAGCGACGAATCATAGCTTATCTGAATTTCTTTTGACCTCGAATCGAAGACATGACATGAATAAGTACTTGGAAGACATGTGACTTCAACTACCGTGCTGTATCTCACAAAATGTGACCTGTATTACCAGAGGAAAGTCGTAGACGATTGATTTCGAATTTTAATAATTTAAACTGGCCAACAACATTAGACGCTTTAACTTATTGCCGGACTATGCAAGAGATCGTATTTCTACACACAATCCGAAAACTCTTGACGTTTATTGAACGGGTACTCGTCAGGTTATGGCCAAGCTATTGCAGGAAATGTGTTCAGAAGTCATCGAAAAAAAGAGTTCCGTCAAAAAAGAGTTCCGTAAAAAGTTCAATGGAGGACAATTGAATATGTTATACTCCAATTATAATGGCAAGATTCAGATGAGACATTGAAAAACAATTCAAAATTCAATTTTAGAACTTAAAATGGAGAGTTTCAATCACATCACATCGCTTCGAATTTAAATGCAAAGTATGGATCATAAGGTTAGCTACAAAAAGCCTCGAGAAAGTCGGATCAGAGATAGAATGGACCGCCACAAACCTGCTACACAAACTGATCTGTCAAGAGCACCTCAGACTTTTGTCTTCACTATTTTACTCGCTTTTCGAGCGCAAATGAATCAAATGCAATCACTATTCACTTACTTTTTTTCGATAGGGCTATATCCTGACGTGGTCTTGGGTTTCAGCAAACCAGCTTCTCCAGCCAATTCAATCCTTTTCTACCTATTTCCAATTGCATACAATAAGCTGGTTGAGGTCCTTTTATACTGTTGTGCAGCACCGTATGTTTTTTTTTCTTTAATGCGACGACCCTCTGGTGTAGGTTCGAAGTTCCATTGACATAGGATTTCCTAACGGACGAGTCGTTGTACCTTCCGGTGTATAGCCCGAACATCTCATTCTTGAACCGTCTCTTCTAAGCTAGACGAAATGAGAACAAGAAGCAGAAGAATGTTTTATTTTTCTCTTTCTAATAAGATAAGTTTCTTGCATGATTTCGGCTTAGTTGTTCGAGCAAGTCTTTATCACTCAATTGCCTTTTAAGCCCAAAGAAAAAGTGCTTAGAAATATTGCTGTCGAATTTACTACTGACTCACTAAAGGTTGTTGGGAAGAGCCAGTTACAACTGCCTGACTGCAGAGCCATCTACCAATTGGCTGACTGCAAAATCAGCCACCAACTAACTGGGTGCTGACGTAGCCACCAACCAACTGGCTGGGTAGAGCCAGTTACTTGTTAAGCTCATTGACTTCAATTACAAGGGTGGATTTTAAGTGGCAATGGGCTAGCGTCTTGCATCTTTATTTTATACAAAGTGGACGGACGAAAGCCGAGCTGCTAGGAATGTCGTCTTGATAAATATTATCCATAAGAGCATCCGTTGCCTTACGCTCAGATGGAAGATTAAGGTCCCATAAATGTAGTTTCATCTCAAGATAACTGTGATGAACCCACGTCATAATCATGGCCAAAAGTTGTCTAAAAAATCCATCCTTTTCAGGTTGGAGGCTCTCGAGATAAACTCACTTCAACTTTTGTTCGACTGTTAACTTTCTGGATACCGAACGCGCTGATTCTTAATAAAGTATCATCTGAGTGCTGTCATACAAGGTCCCCTCGACTTCAACTTTGATTGTCAATCTTCGTTCAGCTAAGAGAAGATTTTAGACAATTTTTTAAATATTGCGGAAGTTCAACACCAGCTTAAACTCCATGCAGCAGTAGCGGAACAGGCTCACGAAGTATGTCTTTGGCGCATAAGTTCTTGAGAAGAGGTACTTGATGACTAGGAAGTACCTGGTGCAAGAGTGCTTTCCAAATCTGTGAAGTGATCCTCAAAACAATAAGGACAAGGGGCTTAACCTTGTTGATGAAGCGAGTCGATGGATTTTGTAGTATTCTTGGATCCTGAGAGTTTTTGTTGTTTCGATTTTGAACTCTGTTGAGCAGGCTCAATATGGTTCTTAGGAGAATCTGCTCGAATACTCTAGTTACATGTCTTCCGGGTTGAGCACTTATGACCATGTGATCGTATAGGTTGTGATTAGTACACATTCTTGGAAAGGAAACCTTTCAGCTTCAATGAAGCAAGTGTACTTAACGAATAATGACTAGAAGCTAGGAGGTCATATTTGCTTTGAGTGACTTTAGAAAGCATTATGTCTTGGAGGCATTAAATTCAACTCTATTCTTGGTGTCAACGATACGCTGTTTGTATCGGAATTTTAGGAGTTTAACAAATGATGTAATAATCTAAGTTCGATGTTTTATTTAAAAATGGGTATACCTCAGGGCTCTGTCTTGGGACTTATATTGTTTTTAATATTTACAAATTCCTTATTCCTACATCCATTCATAGGTAAATGAACTGCTTTTGTTCTCTTACTTTAGTAAAACCCACTTTGACATATTTGCCAATATGAATCATGATTAAGACATTTTTCGTCATTGGTTTACATTTCATAAGCGAGTTATTAGCAGCAAAACTAAGTTCATGTTCTTTAATTAACTGCGAATAGCTAAAGAAGGCTTATCTTTTAACATATCATGAACCTTATTGCTCTTCGCACGGAAGTTTAGGCTAGATTTACATTGCGGTGACGGCTGTTTTGAAATTGAATGTGTAGATAAATTCAAGTACCTAAGTGAAACAATAGATAGAAACCTTTCTTGGCTTAAACATACAACTTCTTTAAAACGTTATCTTTTCATTGTCGTCAGACAAATCTATCACCTTTGCCTCTATTGCCCTTAAGCAATTTTGAAACAATCATATTGTGGCCTAGTGCAATTGAAGGCTGTTGGGGTGGTGCCCACTCCTATAAACTCATTCAGTTGCTTATTAAACCAAATTGCCTTTTGCCTTTTTCGTAAGCGTCGGTATTTTTCCTGTAAGGCTTTTGTACTATCATACTTCAATGTCTTAAAAATGTTTTTTAATGTTCTGGTTTTAACCTTGCTAAAATACAAGAAGAATACATTTTGAGAACCAAGAACCGCCAGTTTGTTATTGTTCCTAGAATATTTAAATCACACTTTAACAATTCAATCAAGTTTTTTAAATTTAAACAGTGTTTTTTTTTCAAACATTCAGAAATAGAATTTATTTTTAGTCCAATGATTTGATTTTAATTTATTTTAGTCTTTTCTTTCCTTTCTTTTATTTTTACGTTTTTCTCAAAGATGTTCACCGATTTCATAAAGATACTTAAAAAAAACAAGCCCAAACAAAATGTTATACAATATTTTTTCCCAATTAATTTGTCATTCGCCACTTATTCGCTATTTTAAAATAACAGGATGAACCGAACTATTTCTTTTCAATTTAGGCTGATCTGTTATTGATGAACTTTAGTGTATATTATTTATTTAAATTTCTACAATGTTATTATTAATTAAGCTTATATTTTTAATGAAATAAAGGAAAAAATGAAAAAATAGATCTAGCAAACAGCAGATCAGATCTTTTATAACGAATCAAAAGAGACACGGGGATAAAATGGAGCCTTGTGGCACACCAGTATTTTTATGTAAAAAAGAGATTCGTCGATCCCCAATGCACGAATCTTCGTTTAAAGAGCCTGATCCCCGACTCCATCAAATGACTTGGAAATATCAAGCGCAACAATCGAAGTTTCACCTCGAAGGCGCAGGAAATAGTTGCCGGCTCTCGAGTAGTTCCATAAGCAGCGTTGGAAGAAAGGAACGCTAATGCAACTGATAGGTAGTTGGATGATGAATAAGATTTGCACTTATCAGGAACGTGTTGGACAAATACTGTCCCCTTTCTACTCAAGATGAAACAAAAAGAAAAGGATAAATAAAAAGTAAAGGTGAGAATACCATTTAGACCAGCGGGCGTGTGAGGGTCAATATGTTTGAGCTACTGCGCGATTTCTGAAATAGATCCGTGCTATGGAATATTTGACGCATTCAAATACAGAAAATTCACTCGACCACCACAACAAAAACCCTGGTTTGACCACGAGTATAGGCAGGCGAATGCAGCTAAGCTATGGGCTTATAAAGCGGCACTGCAGAGAAGGACAACTTCTACTCGCGAGCTCTACGAGCAGAAAAGGAGAGACGAGCACCAGCTTCTCAAGAGAAAAAAAAAGGAAAAACGCGCGATCGGTAGAATTAAAGAATATCATTGCTTGTATGAGGTGAGGAAGGTCTACCGAAGGGTAAAAATATCCTTTTAAAGTTACAAAGCCCGAACTGAAGTCTGTAAGGATGATCAAGAGAACAACTTCTGCAGACTGTATGACGGCCTAACCCGACACGAATGAAAGGGATGATGTAGATCAACAATTCCGTCCACCCGACCTGATTGAAGTGAAGATATATCTAAGCTCAAAACTAACAAGGCTGGTGGAGCTGACGGCCTGCTTGCCAAGCTTTTCAAAGCGGCAGGCAATGATTTGGTTAGGAGCGTGCAACAACTCATCTGTAAATTTATTTAAATTGGTCGGAGGAATGCATGCCCTGTGAATGGAGATCAGCATTGTTTGCCCGACCCACAAAAAGGAGATCCTCTGAATTCCCCCAACTATAGGGACATAAGTCTTCTAAACATCGCATATAAGATGCTTTTTGCCGGTGTGGCTTAAGGCCAGAAAATTCCACAATAGATCAAATATTCACACCACGGAAAATCTTGGAAAAACCCAGGAACATCAAATCGATAACCACCACTTTTTCATCGATTTCAAGGCCGCGTATGACAGCTTCTATAGAGATGAGCTATACAGCGCGATGTCTGTGTAGGATAACGATGGGAATACACGCTGCTCCATCAAGGTCGGTTAAGTCCTAATCGAGACCTTTGGTGTCAAAAAAGGATTCAGACAAGGCGACGCGCTGTCATGCGACTTCTTGAACATCTTTCTTGAAAGAATTGTTAAAAAATCGCACGCCTTCACCAGAGGAACAAGTTCGTCTTATTACTCGCATATGCCGACGATATTGACACTATCGGAAGAAAGCAGTGTGATGTCAAGATGGAGATAGGTTTGACGGTATATGAGGGCAAGACAAATTATATGCTGTCAACGAGAAAGGACTCCCAACACCGACGTCTCGGACAGAACGTGACAGTTGATAGCGAAAAATTTTAAGGTAGCCAAATACAGCGCCAACAGCGCTGAAATCAAACGAACAATAACTCGTGTTAATCGTTGCTTCCTTTGGCTAAGAAAGCAATTGAACAACAAAGCCCTCACTCGAACAACCAAAGTAATCCTCCATAAGACCTCAATCATGTTATATGGCGCGGAGGAATGGACTTTGTCAAAAGCGGACGAAGGAGCTCTTTGTAGCTTCGGGTGCATTTTAGTCCTGTCTGCATAGACGGCGGGTAGAGGAGAAGATAAAGCAAAGAACTGTACAAGCTATTCAGTGACATCGGCTTAGCCAGAAGGGTGAAGATCCAACGGTTGAGATGGCTAGATCATGTAGAGCGGATGGAAACCAATGCACCGGCACGGAAAGTCTTCTGATTCACCCACGAGGGACGGTGCAGTAGAAGAAGACCACGACTCAGTTGGCGCACGCAATTGAAATGGGACATCAACCAAAAGATCGTGGTGCCTGGAGACGCTTGCTTGTTGAAGCACAGAATGTGGCAAAGCATGATCTGGAAGTGTTGAGCCCGAGCTAAGAAAAGCCGCGCGGAGTTTTGCCTTGTCCACATAACTGAAAACTGTAATGTCATTATAAATGACAGCTGTGGAAAATAGCACTGCAATCATTTGCTTTTTGTCTGTACCAGAATGGTTGCCTGTAAAAAAAACCGAAGACTTTTTTTTGCCATTAACTAATGAGGTGTAAAGAAGCAATCACAATTTGTTACGGATTTAAGGACGACCAGTAGAAAATCTGATTATCATCCCTCGTGTATACAAAGTTTAATCAAGACAAGGATGTTTCAAGTGACAGTAGAAAAATTTGTATATTTTTTCTCTAAGAAAAACATCCTTAACTGAACGCTTGTACATTATTAAATGAAGAATAGAACGGCTATTGTAAACATCCTGCCTCATCGTTTCCGTCCAAATTTATCATACCGTTCTTGGGACCGGAACCTTACATTCATTTAAAGTTTATTATTTTATTTGTATTTTTAACTTTTATTTTAATTTATGTAAATCTAGTCAAATAATATTAAATTTTTGCTGTTCCTCGGCATGGTTGAAGCGGATTGTCTTTGTTTGTGGCACGAAAAGGATTGCCGCAGATAGATGCCATCAGGACAACAACACTCGCAGAGAAATCGAATTAAGGAACATAAAGTATGAAGAATAGAGGAGGTTTGAAATAGGACAGCCAAAGCGAATTGAAGGCGCTTTGCCAACGGCAACCTGTGTATTCCAGGAATTGTTTGTATTGTTGTTGTTGTGACGCAATTTCGTGTATATTGATGAGAGGAATTGAATTTTTCATTCGCTTTTGTCTGGAGTCAACGATAGGACCCACTCATACATACGAGTATATCGAGCGGATTTGCATTTCAATAGAAGCAGGATTCTGCTTCGAAACTCGTTAGCGTTAGAGAGGGTTCGTTTCGAAATCTATTGTGTTCAGATAGCAGTTAGAGATGACAAGTTATATAGAATTCCATGACAAAGAAATTCAAATCGATGTCTGTCTGCATGCGTTTCGTCTTAATGATGTTTCGAAATCGATTATTCGTTATAAAAGTGCGGAATTGTAGGCTTGAAATGGTCACATTCGAGATGCTTGTTTTTTTTTTTTTTGTTGTGAGAGTGGAATTTTTTGTAGCATGAATTCTTGTGAAGAACCCAACGAGTATGTTCCGTTTTTCGCAGAATACTCCTGTCAGCCTGTATTTACGCTTGAAATTCTATAAAAATACAGCTTTCACGCGGCAAATCGAAATGCAATTTTTTTAGAAACGGAAACAGGCGAAAATAAATTCTGTAGTTACTGCTGAAAGAATGCGGCGAAAAGGTTTCATGTTTGTTTTTTTTTAAATGCTTTGATGCCTAGAAAGATCTTCGAAAGCTTTTTGCAATTTAAAATATGGAAATTTGTCTTTTTTCCAAGTTTTGGAATTCTAAACAAACCGATAGTAAATGTCCTTGTACGAACGCAATCTTTGTTTCAACTTTGAACTTCACACTCTCATTTAAAAGGGCCCCCTGTTCTTTGACACAATCCTTGTAGTTCAATGCCGGATTTTTCTCTTCGGCGCCAACATCCATTGTGGATATTAATGTGCCTCCCAGGCAATGTGAGCCTAGGCATAAAAACAAGATTAAAAATATTAAGGACGAAGCTTCAATTTACGATGAAATAAAACTTCGTTGAAATTTTCATTGATTTATTTGTCCTGCTACCAAGAAACTATGAATATTCTTACAATGTGAGCACATGGTTCAGAACTTGAATGAATGTAGTCCATCAGTGGTTTCGAATTCAGATTGTGGTTGATGTCTAAAAAGAAACATAGCATTTCATGTGTAATTTTTTAATTCACTCAGTTCGCAGCATTTTATTTCAGTCTGATAGAGAACTCATGACAGCAAGGCCATCCAAATTTGAGGTTCTGTTTCTCTAAAATCTTCATGCAAACAGTTGGAGGGGAGTAGTGAAATGTTTCATAGAAATAAGAGCGACGGATAAGTTGAAGGCAAGCAAGGTTTATTATTCCACTACAATTTACAGAAGCTCCTGCTGTGAAGAGTATTGCTCATTTTGGTTACATATGCACTTGGAACAGTGGATCGTCGTGCTAGAAGGGGAAGTTCCTTTCATCAATTGGGCTTACTTGGGCGGTAAGTGTTCAGTTGCGTTAGAGGCTTCTCAAAACTAATATATTATTTAGCTAGACAGTGTTAGTCCCCTGAAAAGTCAGTTATTATCTCTTAAAACTGGTTCAAACAATCTGGTAGGGAACAGGAAAAAGACCGCATGAAAGATCTTTTTGAGGCTTGTAAAAATTTCAATTAGATAAGATTTCCCCAAAGTCGAGAATAAACTTTTCAAGCATGTTTTTTGGCAGCACAATGGACCTTTCAAAAGTCTACTCAACACTTTAGGTATGACCTAAAACACTGTGTAATTTTGTGGCAAGACTTTAATTTGAATACTTTTTGAGCCTCTAGAAAGGCCTGTGATATTGGCTTCCTTCTGGGGCTTAGAGATTCTTAAATACTGTATCTTTAAGAACCGTCATCGAACGCTATTTGAATTGATATGACGCTCAAAGATTAAGATTAACTGAGATGGAGTTCATACAAAAACCGTACGGACTCTGAACCACTTTCTCTAAACACAAACGAAATCTTATTCGCCCAGATGAAGCATTGCCGCCTTTATTGATTTTTCGACTACTGATGTCCTCGTAGACTGGCATTTTTTTCCAAAATTATAAATCTATTAGCTTTGGCAATTTATCAATTTCTCACCCACTGCCGCATTACAAAATCGTTGCCAATAATGCTGGCACCCAAAATGAAACTCATGTTGTCGATTACTGCGAGTCCTTGTGCCGGAAAATGCGAAATTAGGTGTTAACCCTTAAACAGTTCACTATGACACTTCTATCCCCATTTTGGCAGCATATTCTTCTTTTTTTTCAAAAAGTAAAAAACAATTGCCAACTACTTATTTCGAATCGGGGGGGGGTCTGCTTTCAAAATCAAAAAGCATCCCTTTCGTTCCGGTGCAGATAAAAGCAAAAAACCAACAAACAAAGGTAAATTTTGGAAAAGCTTAAAACTTTCAAAAAGGTAGAAACAATATTTTCCCAGACTTTTGCCTATTTTCTGTTTGTCTCCGTTCATTTGCTCATCGGGATTGTTTCACAGAAATAAATTTGCCCATCCTTGGAGTTCTCCACCTCGTTTTTTGCATCTGTCTCTGAGAGTGTACTTAAAGTTGAATATAGCAAATTCTAATGGGAAAGTGGTACCCAGGATAGATTTATAATCCAGGATGGTTGCTTTGTGTTTTTGTTCGTATGCTCCTTCCGCTTGGTCGGAATATTAGGAAGTTTTAAGAAATCCTTTTCCAATATTGTGGATTAAAGATTTAACAATGACATGCTTACAAGGATCCAAAATTGCAAATCAATACTGGAGTATTGTATTATTCTGATTTAATTCTCTGGTATATTGCAAATTGCTATTTGAGAATGTACTCGAATTTTATACGTTTGATTGGTTTGTATTTCCATAGTTTTAGGCTTCTTCTATTGAAGGCTTTGCTCTGATCGTATTTGGTTTATTTCATCAACTACTGGAATTCAAATGCAAACTGGAGAGAAATTCGGAAGACATTTGTTGTTAGAATTTCCGAAACACTATGTTGTATGTGATAACAAGACTTTATGACTGATGCACTGCTTTCCATTAGTTTCGAAATAGCACACTCTGACAGCAGAGATATTTGAACAATCAAAGAAGCTTCAGCAATGTGTATCGAAGCAAATAACATTAGTCCTCTTTTTTGTCAAAAAATCCCATGTGACGTACAGTTTTTATGGCGTCTAGGTTTTCGAAAAGAATTTTCTTACAAAACTTTGCAGAGTTGGATAGAGGCCGGTTGATATGGCGGGCCATTTCATATTTGTTATTGTCCCTTCTTTGTCTTTCCAATCCACTTATCCCTGACTAAGTTTTGAAAAATGTTTCGAAACATAATTTTGCCTCAAACTGCCAGAGGATGGATATCTTTCAGTTCTTTTATGTTCAGTGCTTGAAAATTCTAGGAGCACACTCACTTAGAATCTCCGTTTTCGTTTTGATCCTTTGTCTGCTCACGGATAATTTACATGATTTACGTTTTTTTTTTTTTTTTGTTTATTTTACTACGATTATATAAACATTTATTTTGTACAAAAAGAAACTTAAAACTTCACTAGTATCGACTTCTTATATATAAATGCCCCTAAGTGTAACAAGAGATTTCAATGCTTATATTATTTATTCATTATTGCTTATAGTCTTCAGGAAGTAAATGTATTTAATATTTCTTTTTTCTACAATAAAATATACTTAACCTAATTTATTATACCATAACCTTAGCGTTAGCCTCGATCTGTTCGAGCCACCAGTTTTTTTTTCTGTGATACTTCGCAGTATTATTTTTATCCACCTCCGGTACATCTCAAGTTAGCCTTACTATCCCTCATCTGTCTGCACGTTTCATGCCGTATGCATCTTGATACAAGAGTGCTTCTGGTGGCACATTTCCATTCACCATACAGTTTCTAAAATAAACCGGGTTTGGATAAAATAACCCCGAAATGAGTTCGTTCTCAGTAAGGTCTGCTGACCACGCGAAATGATTCCTCACAAGGTCAAGGATGATGTTGTCAATCCTAGACACTCCAGAAGCATTCAATAGTCCTTTGTTAGTAGATGATTTACGTGGTTGTGGTGATAACCCAACGCTCAACAAATATCGGAAAGGGTTTGTTGACTGTTAAGATTGCTACCCAGAGTTGCTGAGTGGAGGCTGTATATAAATCTGAGTTGTTCTAAGACAGGGATCATCACTGGAAATTGTCTTCTTTTTTTTAAAATAAGATCACGCACGTATAAGGGGTTTTGACCACCCTTAAATGTTGACTACCCTCAAATTACTCGATTGGAAGGGATCAGAGAGGAAATAGGAATAAGTACTGATGCACTTTGTTTTTGAATTTCTGCAGATTGTTATGAGTAGGAAATACCGGCCGTGATCGAGCGTTCCACATTCGTGGTGTGCGGCTAACAAACGAATCTCTATACTTGACTGTACGACTGAAGTTGGGCTTAAGGGTGAACTGATGTGCATTCGTGGCAAGTCTTGTGTTACGTTAAAAGTGATAAGGGGGTGGAATGCAGCTGGCCTAGAGCTAGAGCACTGCTCATGGTAGAAGCGATAAAATATCGGTAGATGTTACGACGGTGGTGAAGAGAGTCAATTGGCTTTGTAATATTTTTGCCACCTATGAGTTTTATCGCTCGATTTTGTATTTTATCAAGCAGGCTCATTATGGTCTTTGGAGCACCTGCCCATAGATAGATGCTGTATTCCAGTTTGGGGCGCATGTACGCTTTAGATATGGCAGCCAGATCAGGTGAAGTAAAGTATTCATTGCATCGCTTCAGGAAATCTAGACAACGGTTATGTGATCATTCCAACCGAGTTTGTTGTTTATATACATACCCAGTACTGGAAGTTTTTTCGACTACTAGTGCCATTCATGGATAATGGTCGAGGGTTTTCGTTTCGCTTCAATGACAGAAGACAGCATTGAGTTTTAGAGGCCTTAAATTCCACTCTATTCATAGAGCCACATGACAGTTTGCTGTTATTTTTGGAATCTAATGAGTTAATCATACGCTGCTGTTCCATTTCCACGGGCGAAGATGAGGGACGTGAATTTGGATAAGAATATGAAAAACTGAGAGTACAGACAGAAGATCGTTAATTTTTTTTTTAATTAATTATTTGCTCGCTCTTCAAGAGGATATTAAGAATCTTATAATGCGTGTAGCACAGAGCGAGGGGAAGAATTAGGAGAAGAATGAAAGATCGTGTAGTGGTTTGAGAAACTCTGGTGTAATTGGTTTCAACTCACTTCCGCGGGTGGAGCTCGAAATGGGAGTATTTTTGATATCGACCTATTGACTTTAATCTAAGGATTTTATTCGACATTCGACAACTTTGAAAGTTTGGAAGATTTAACTTAAACACCCCTCTGTCAGTGTTATGCCTTCACAGCAGAGCCATCTAAACACAATCTACACTAACAGCTTATTTTGAAAACACGAATCAGAAACTAAGCCTATACAACAACCACTACAACAACGACACCCATTAGTCAGACTACTATCACTGGTCGACCAACCCAGTTGATAGTGCCATTAACTTGATCCCAATGGCAAATGGTGACTGGACCAGTTTCGAAAAACTAAACCACTACTCTAGGACTCGAACCTGGGACCTATCAATTGAATCAATTGAAAGGCAGGCGCTCTACCAACTTCGCCACCCAGCTGTTAAATGCAAATTAAAAAGAGAGTCGGTGACAAAATGGAGCCCTAGGAACACCAATATTTATATGGTGGATATCAGACTTGGCACCATCCAATTCTACTTGAATTGAACGGCCCGAAAGAAAGTTTTTAATCCATTGAATAAGAGATTCGTCGGTACAAAATGCACGCATTTTTGACAAAAGAGCCTGGTGCCAAACTCTGTTAAATGCTTAGGAAATATCCAGCGCAACAATCTTGCTTTCACCAGAAAGATATAGAGAGTGGTTCCGCTTTTTGGTGAGATATACCATCAAATCACAAGTTGATCTTTTGCTACGAAACCCCTACAGCCGGTCATTGAGGAGTTTTCGTGTTTCGAGATATTTCATTATCAGCGTTTCCAAGGTCTGCTTATAAGCATTCAGAATAGAACTCTGTTTAAACTCTTCCATGCTTTTGAGGAAGTTGGATCATCCAACCACAATGAGGGTGGTCAAGGGGCTCAACATTGGACCCCTCAGTTAATCCTACAAGGAGCATCTAATCAAAAAACCTCAACAAAATGTGGCTACCAAAAACCCCCGACTATCTCTCTATTACTGTGAATTGAATTTTAAAGACAGCTAAAGACAGCAAAGCTTCGGATTCATTAAGTTTTCAAGCTGCATATGCATCAGGTCACATGCAAGGCTTTAACGACCGAAAGCATATCCCATTAATGGAATATCGTTTCCATGTTTAGTGCTGCTTACAAGATATTTCTCAATGTTCAATGCAAATTGAGAATGGACTAAAGTAAGAAAGTAAGAAATAACTGCCCAAAATCTTGGAAAGAAACACGGAAATTAAAGTCAATACTAATTTAGTTTTTTTTCTCTTTCCCACAAACTCGCCGCTTGACTTTGTTTTTGGGTCGTAAAGAGGTTTCGTGCTGCTTCTTGAATGAAAGGGACTTTGGTGCCAAAACGTCTTTTTATCCTTGCAAACTGGTATCTTCTTTGAGTGCGAACGGTCAAGCCATCAGCCATCAGTCCTATCGTTATAAACTTAATTTTTTAGTCCCACAATTTTAATTTTAATTTGTAAAATTTCACATCTTTACTGTAGACTCCGGTTTCTTAAGTTTAAATGCATACGCCTTTGCTTTACGTCACTTTTGCCAGTGTTTTTTCCAATTGAGTTTCATTTGAATATTAAATTAAATATTAAAGTTTCATTATAAATGGTGATGGACAAAAAAAAGCCAACCTAGTCTTCCAAGAGGACAATACAGCTGCTTTCATAGCTTGAAAGAATATAGACAGTTTGTAGGATTTGCACTCAACAAATAGATCGTCAGATTAAACATCTCCTGACTTCTCTTATGGAGTTTTATATGACGTCACAGACTATGTAGAATATCTGAAAAGACAGCGAGGATTTATCGTTCAAAATAATATTTAAAGAAAAAACTATGAAATTTCAATTAATTTTAAAGCAAGGCAACATCGACTAAATTTATTTGGATCACCATGTATATTTTAAATGTACTAAATTCGTTAATCCTGTAGTACATTCTAGAAGACCTTGTTTCATTTCTATACATACACAATCATAAAAAGACATAAAGCCCATCCAGTCAAAAGTCGCCGTCTATGTTTAGCTGCCTCCCGTCTATTTTGTATTCACATAGATACACAAGTATGATTTTATCACAATACAGGAACTTCCTTTCTTAGCCACAAGTTGACACACGTGTGTCGATATTGTAAGACCTACGAACATCCACACCCTTATCTTCTGTGTCGAAAAGAAAAACTAAATAAAATACGTATAAAAATAAACGCATCCCTTTTTGACATCCGTTTGATCCCAATAAACTCCAACCACACACACAAGGGGGATAAAACTTTAAAGTTACCTCACAAGAGTGAACCAGTAATCATATACATACTTATATCCGACCTATATCTATATACCTATGCCCTTAGGAGGGAAACAATGAAATTAAGCTTTATTTTTCTGTTCCTATTTATGACAACGAAAATAGCATTTTTAAGTGGAAACTAGAATTTTCCTCCACCGCACCCTTAGGAGTGTAAAGCAACAATTAAATCTCCACCATCGATCCTGCTTACATATCAAAAAAAGATTTTCAACTGCAGCTGACGAATCGTCAGCAAGTTACAGATGAAGATCCTTTTCCTTTCCGCACTTTGATCCTTTTCACTCGCTCTTTCCGGATTTCCCTTTGTCTTAAATTTTATATTAAAATAGTTATACTTTAACTTTTTGCAGATCCTTTCCACAAAGCCAGAGCCAACAGCAACAGGACTCTTCTACTGAATGAACTTCCTTCGAACTCTATCAGCCAAGACAAGGACTCCTTCGTTTGTTGTCACTTCTACGCCACGTCTTCGGATTGCTCTAGTTGACGAAGAACAAAAATGTAAAAGTTACGTGCCATTCCAATTTGCAGTTAAATTTGAGTGTAGTTATGGTGAAGGATATAGCCAGGATATTTTGTGAGAGCTTTCTCATTTTTGTGATATCCCTAAACGGTAAGTGAATAAAATTTTATCACCATCATTTGTGTTCATTTGCAAAAATTTTACACTAAACAACAACAAGAAACACACACAAGTGCATATATGGATTGTTCTGCGCAACGCGATGCGGAACAATAAAAACGAATTTGTGACAATTTTCTGTTCGATTTGGGGGTGTAGCGTTCACAATTGCCGTGCATCGGGGGGTTGGCAGGCAAAATGTTACACGAAAGTAATAACTATTTAGCTATTTGACAATTTCTGAGCAGGGTGAAACAAAAAAGGGTACCCTCGGGAGTATTCGGAAATATTTTTTGCTAACCCCATGCTTCCTTCCTTGTTAGACAATCGGCACACAATGAATAAGGACATTGCAAAAGAAATGAATTGACAGCGTTCGAGGGCATACGTTGCCACACATTTTTACATATCGGAGTAAATTTCATCCATCGGATCATGGCTACGGGGTCACGGATAAGAACAAAAAATAAAAAACAACCCTTACGGGCAAAAAAATGTGTGCAGTTTGTTTTTATTTTGATGACTGTGAATAACAAACAGTTTTAGGATTTCTTTTTGGATATTGAACCAAATTCAAGGATTCAAAAGCCATGTTATTGTGAATTTTTTTTTAGAAATAAAATAATTGCCGAAATTCGATGCTCTTTTCGCTCCAAATATTGTTGCTTTAGGAGCTTAAGCCAATTATTTTAAATTGGATGAAATACAATATTTTAATTAACGTCGCAGGATATGAATTCAAAAACATTGATTGAAATTTTTCCTTTGATTGTTTGTTTGTTGTTGTTTTTGTTAGGATCTGACAACACTTTGAGGTTTGTGGAGCTATTGTTTTTCATTCGATAATGATATCAAATCCCTACAAAATTAAATCGATGATTTTTGTTTAATCCTATTAAAGGATTCCTATTCCTAGTCTAGAGGCATGAATTTCATGTAATTTTTGAAGTGTCACAAAAAAAAGGCAATTAGCCTAGCAATCTTAAACAAAAAAAAAGATCATTAATCTAGAATAATGTTAAAATGACTGGAACTACGGAAAAGTTGGAAAGATTTTTTTTCACAAAATGGCGACTGCCAGAAAAAAAAACTATTTTTGTACCACTATTTCTGACTGTTTCGAGTTAAAAAAAAAAAGTAATAGAATAGTCTGGAAATGGGACATGGGACAGTTCCAGACATAGACAAGTCTATGACTCTCTAAAAATTTCATGTAAATCGATCCAGTAGAACCTGAGAAATCGTGGGTATTATTTTGAAAAAAGACAGTTTCGAGAAAAACGTGTTTAATGTTTCGCGTGAAGTTTTCCGCAGTCTTAGTCATGAAATGATATTGTAGACTTACAGTTAATCAATCTGCCATTCCTGCTTCATACATCGGACCTTCCTCGACTTCGAAAAAAACTATTTTCCGCGTTTCTGTCTTCATATCGAGCAGTTCTGGCCTCCTTTGATGCGTTGGATGCTCGTATCTCGGAGCGGTCAATCCGGGCGTTGTCTCGTTTCACGTTTTTCTCGTTGATCGTTGTTTATCGATCTGGACGCGCAATCCTTTGCGCTGAGTGTTTTTTATCGATTTTATTTTAAAAATATTTCACTCACAGCACATATGTACGTCCACGTGGTTTGAAGGTTAGAATTCAACTGTCAGCAGCGGACGTAATATAAGTGATCACTAAATATAAAGGATACAAGTCACCTTGGGTTCTTGTATTACAATATATAGAAGGGACAAAAGGTTTTACCCTAATGGCCAGGTCAGCAGAAAACCGATATCTCCGCAAATAATTTGAATTTTAAAATATCCTTGAAAAGTCAAACTTTCAAAATCGATTGAAATCGATTTTTTTCAAATTTCTAGACTAGAATATCCCGTTAAATGGTTTTAATTTTTGGTATAAAATTTAACATGTTCTGTAAATTTAAATAATTTTTTTCGTGAAATAAATTCACAGTTTTTGTTGTTTCGTTATTATTTTATTAATATTAAGGGGACCGGCGCACGTTGTCATGTACAAAAGAAAAAATATCCCCTTACACTTATTCTGTTCAAAACAACAATAGGTCAAAAGGAAAAATCCATTTTTAATAACAAACAAGCTTAACCCCGTCCGCTTCGCTAGATGTTTCGTTTATTTATTTGCTTCATAAGAAAACTCTGTGGTTAGAATAATATTTTTGGTTCTTCCTTCATGTGCGAACACAAGCAAATAAGAAGGTTTGCCCTTCACATGAGCATTTAATTGTCCATGTGAGAAACAATTATTTTCAAATGAACAAACGATGTCAATTCCACAGAATTGAATTTGATATTTATTGGATACATCCTCGTTCAAATTTTATCTCTCAATTTAGTCTCACTTTTAAAAAACGATTTGTTTTTAATGTTATTCGAACACACTCATTTTATTTCTCATTTTAATGCATTTTCATTTTTCTCAAGTCATTTACTAAAATGCTAGACAAAAAACGCTTAATTCTAGCTTAAGTAAATTTGACTATTTACAAACTAACTTACTGGCCCTCTTCGGACGCTCTAAGCTACCCCTAACAATCAAAATTATGTCCTTCGACTGCTGCATATTTATTTATATGAATTATATAAAACTAATAATAAAGAAAACAAAGCAAAATACTAATTATTGTGGAAATACCGTGTGATTTGAACTTACTCTAGGCCTAAATACTGTAGACATTGAACAATTATATAAAATTTGGTGTCATCGTTTTTGCACAACGCACTGTATTTTCGTATACGGAAACCGAAATGTTTTATTTACAAAACTGGCCTGATTATCGCGCTAGATTTAGACTAAATGTACATAGCTCTCTGTTAAAAACAGCTTTCGACAGTTTTCGGGGCCTTGATATATGATGGACGACCGAGTTCTACCCTTACTCTTTTTTTTAATTTTAGCGTCAACTTTGATACACAAAAACAAATACTCGCAAAAGGTTTATTAGTAAATTATTGGTAAAAAAATTTTGGTGTGTCAACCTTATTCTACTACCACCAAGATCTGTACCAAAAGCGGCTCCATGCAGGCTTACGCCAAACACTTCTAAGCACACCATTGTTCCCTCTTACTCATATATATAAAATACAAATCGGAAATGTACCTCGTGTATAAAGTCGGACTGTCGGCTGTTCCCCGAAAATGTTGCTTTTTATAACGTGATGAAGTCGAAAACACCGCACCACTTGTTGGTTACGAGGACACTGGAATGTAATTTCTACAATCTTGTTTTGCGTTAGATACCATGATGGGCATCTTTGTTAAGTCTGTCCAGTTTCTAGGATATGAAATCGATATCGAAATTATCGCCCGATCACAGTGTGCCATAATTGAAACATTATGGATCAAGCGCTTGTAGACACCATGAAGCTTTCAGACTTAAGCTCGAGGCCTTCCACAATTGGTGGTCTTATATAAATAAATAAAGGAACAGGAACTTATTTTCACATAGCATATATTATATCTCCAAGAAGAATTTTCGACCAATGCACTGCGAATCAGCAGGATGAGGCAATCTTTTTTGCGACCGATTTTCGCAATGTCAACCCATACGAATTTTTTACCCAGAAGCAATTTCTACTATTGAATCAAATTACAGAGCCTATAAGGAAAGTTCAATACAATTTTCTAAAATTAAAAAATGAACTACTGGAAAAGAAATGTAATAATTAGCTGCCCACTTGGATGAGCCGAAATTTTTTAAGGTCTTTTTGTGTTCAAATGTTCTGCGTCAGTAATAAAATTTTCCCCATGCAAGTGTCCAAATGCTTCTGACAATGTTAACATAAGTCCAGTGAATATGGTGAACTTGGCTACAGTTTCAAGAAAATTCACCATAGGTCTACAAATATTCTTCACCTTTGGAAATAAAAGTTGCAGCCATTGGCTCACTTCAAAACCGACATGTACTCTTGCAAAGCTTCTTCTGCACTTTCTTCAGGCGAGGATTGTTTTTCCATATTTTGCACTTGCTGGATGAACCACGCTTTTGGGGTGGTTTAGACTGCAACTCTCTGGTTGAGTGGAATTCGAGGTAAGCCATAAGGCTGCTGTAGCTTCGATTGTGCGGTTGCGTCACTTTTGCTTTTTCGTACAGTTTTGAGGATCCGTAAGATATTTGTTCACAGCAGTTTTTCTTACTTTCAGTCTCCCTGCTATTTCTCTGCTTTTCAAAGTCTTTCCGGAACCCATTTGTGTAATTTTTGACAATTTCTTGAAAATTTTAAATATTTGCTTGGAAAAAAACCTGCAGTCATCCTGGTGTTTTGCAGTGCATATGTAAGTTCACTCATAGAGCTGCGTTTATGCCACATTTTGGCATTATGAAAAAGCTCTAGAAAAATGCCATCACAATTGGCCTGCTTTTGGACGCGGTGAGCTCGAACACAAAACCTTTGTTTTACAGTCTACAATCCGAGGAATTTAAGTAGCTTATGCGTTTAGATTTTGGCAAGGGTTGCTTTGTTGAGCTCTAGATTCTGGAGTTTATGCCTTAAAAATTATATGATTAATTTTATCTTTAAGTGCAAAGGATAGGTTACACTTTTATTGACAATTTTTGTATGATAATAAATTCCCAGTTCATCAATATGCAGCTCCAAAAATTCTTTAATCATAGATCTGCATTACTTTCTTGTCATAGTCACTGTATTACCCCCGCCGTTCTAGAATACACGAAGCCCAATGACACCTCCGAGCGGCGTAAATTACGCATCACGCACAGACTTTAAAACAAAGAAGGAATTATTGGATATTCTCGTAAAGGATTTCATATTTTAATTGTGTCCTTACAGGAGCTCATTCAACTTGAATGGATAAAGTGATAAGCGCGAAATCCCAATGGAAAACACAATTGAATTCTGTCAGGTACCGATCTACCTGTCCTGCATAACGTCAGTCTTTTAAGCCCGCCTACGGATTAAATTTCTCATTCATTAATTGCAATTATTTGAATATTGATTTGCTGTCGGGCTTGTCTCTCATGACGGGTAAAACAAAAACTCTCCGCGAATGTGCCTGAAATGAATGTGAATCGAAGGATTATTTTTTCACAGCTTCATGGATGACAGGCATTTAATTAAGTTTTAAGGTGATAAGAATATAAGCTGAGAACCTTAAAAAGTCGAGCTTTCAGTTTGTAAAAGCAGTGGAAAAGAAAATGTTTGCAAACAGTTTAGCCTGAACTGTCGGATAATTTGACAAAAATAATCTTAAGGCCGATAACGAAGTTGCCAACTTTTGCAAACTCAAATAAGGGAGGCATAAACAAGGACTAAAAACTAACACTAAAAGGCACTAGGGCCATAAATTTTCCTAATCACGACTAATCGCTATAAACGCTTGCTTATTTAAAGATTGGTTTCAAAATGTTTGTTTAAACAAAGTTTTCGAGTCAAAGAAGATGGTTCTTTATCATCTGGTACCGGGGGTCTTAAGTCAGACATCTGATAATAATTAAACATCAGTCAATAAATGATGTCCAGCAGATAATTTTGAAGTATACATTTTAATGGTTTTGAGGGGGAAATTCAATAGTTTATGAACAAACTTTTGAAGTGCAGTGATTCAGTAGTTCGTGTTAACTAAAATATTACACGAGTAAGTAACGGGTCGATCAGGCTACTTATTTGGTCGTGGGTTCGAGAGTTAAGGAAAATGGGACAGTTCCCTGGGGAGCATCATTATAAGAAGCGAACCCGAAAGATTTGGCTGAAGTTCAACGCGAAATAATGCACAAACTGTTTAAGTCGATATGAAAGATTGCGGCTTAGACTGGAGTAAAAAAATCAAGAGCGCAAATAATTTTGAAAAAAGTTAATCGTACAGCTTCTCAACGAATCTGGAATTTTTTTCGAATAGAGCCAATTTCTGATAACTATATCGTTCACGGTCGAAGCGCATTTTTATATGGATAGATATGTTCATAAACAAATAATAATTGTATTCATTTCTGTCAAAGCAGGCTGTGCAAATCCCGGGATTAATGTTCGTTTATGTCTGCAAATTTCCATGCACAGACTTTTCATTTCGAGAGCTCTACGTCAAATTTATGGAGTTAATAAAACTTCATCCAGGCACCTCATTCGCAATATTGTGGATCGATTAATGTCTAGATATATTAACCCAAAATAAGCATGTTCTGTGCGCCACCGACGAAGCCAGTACCTCTGTTGGGGTGAGTCTAACCGAAGACTCAAATTTAACAGTTTGACGTCAACTCATCCATTAAGTGAAACATTTCTTTACGTATGTTAATAACCAAAATTGGCATATCTGGAGTAAGCTTAATCCTCCAGAGAGGAGATTCCATAACCTATTCAATGAGTCACTGTTTGGGCAGTTCAAAAGCCGGATGCATAATTGGCCCAATCAATGCTTACGCAATGGGGGGGGGATTGCTAGAGGCAAATAAGTCGCATCTCTTAAAGCAGGCCAAAAAATTACTTTGTCAGGACAATCATTTAAGATCAAGATTATATGTTTTGGACTACTTTTTGGGTCTCTCGTAAGGGCAGATAAAACTTTAAGAACTGATCAAGCCAAATAACTGGTTATTTTATAAATTTTTATTTACTTATTTTTTTAAAGTTCTTTTGCCTATAAAAATATGTCTAGACCAAAGAAATATTTTTGAAACATTTTATAAGCAGAGACAGATTTTAAAAATGATTTGGAAATATTTCTTAAATATTAATTTCGATTCTGACGCTTCGCAAAACACTTTCGAAATTCTTCTGAAATAGTGAAGATAAAAAAACGTCGAAAAAAGTGTAGAGTAACGTAGATGTTATAATTTAAGTCCTGAATTATTTCTACTTGTAAAAATATATCTTTGCCACTATGTTTTTTTTTTCATATTAAAACGACTACCGGTTGAAAATGTCGTTTTTTTCACAAATCAATGCTTTATTGAGGAAAAATTATTATAAATTCAATATTCAAAGTATTGCCCATCGCTAGCCACATATTTTTCCCATTTTTCTGGCAATTCATGGATGCCCGTTCTGAAAAATTCGACCGGTTTGGCCGAAATCCATGAATCGATCCATTTTTTTGTCATCATCGAAATGACGGAAGTGCTGGTCAGCCAGGTCATGTTGCATCGATCGGAAGAGATAGTAATCGGATGGCGCAAGGTCTGGACTATACGGCGGGTGGGGTAGGACATCCCATTTGAGCGTTTCAAGGTAAGTTTTGACGACATTTGCAACATGTGGCCGAGCATTGTCAAGTTGCAAAATAACTTTATCGTGTCTTGCGACCGTTTCCGGCCGTTTTTCCATCAGTGCTCCGCTCAAACGCAGCCATTGTCGTCGGTAGACCTCGCCTGTGATTGTTTCATTAGGTTTTAGCAGCTCATAATACACAACACCCTTCTGGTCGCACCAAATGCACAGCATAACCTTCAGGCCATGAATATTCTGAACGGCCGTCGATGTTGAGGCATATCCGGGGTATCCAAACGTTGCCCGAAATTTTGGATTATCGTAGTGTACCCATTTTTCATCAACAGTGACGATTCGATGCAAAAAAAACTTCTTTTTGTGGCGTTCAAGCAGCATTTCGGACATGCCAAATCGGCGTTCGACGTCTTTTGGCTTCAATTCATACTGCATGTCCTACCTTTCGGATCATTCGCGTTGCTTTCAAACAATCGGAAATGGTTTGCTGAGCGACGCCAAGTGATTTTGCAAGTTCTTCTTCCGTTTGTGATGGATCTTGATCGAGCAATTCCTCCAATTCATGGTCTTCAAACATTTTCACCTGGCCGGGTGTCTTCGGTGTCGAAATCACCATCTTCGAACCGCTTAAACCACCGCTGACACATTCTAACGCCTATAGTATAGCCCGGGTAAGCTTCGGTAAGCAATTGATGCGCTTCGGTTGCTCTTTTCTTTAAATGGAAGAAGCATATGAAAACTTCCCGAAAATGTTGTTTTGATGGCACGAATGTAGACATTTTACGGCTTTACAAAAACTTGTGTGTTTTCACTAATGACCAATAACCTAGACTTAAATTATAAGACAATGACATGAAGTTTCTAATGTGACAGCTGTCATGGTCACCTCAGGGTAATAGATATGAAAATGTCTGCAATAACGACATTTTCAACCGGTCGTCCTATTTTGTTTTTTTGTTTTTTATACTTCTTACCAATCCATCTTTAAGTTAAAAACTGTATAGATTAAATTGAAAGCAAAAAAAAACATTTCTGAAATGTGAAACTTTTGAAAACGTTCTTAAATAATTTTTCTTTGGTATGTACTCATCTTAAAAAACAGATTTTTTTTCTCCCTGTGCAAGCGGGGATCCTGAGAGTGTTTTACAGATGATTTTTTTTATAATAAGCATGCGATTTTAGCTCAGAAATTGGCAAAGGACTAAATATACTACTTTGAATAAACAAATGCTTAAATTGTGCGTAGATGTGAAAATGCCATGATTTTTGCAAATAGCATCAAATGTCAAATGGGGCATTTTTCTTTCTTATTGGCGATACAAGATCGCCCGATCTGATGACTACAGACTCCTTTCTTTGGGGCTTTTTGAATCCTTTTTAAAACCTCGAGTTTACCGCGATAAACGACAAGCTTTATGATGAGCGATTGGCTGGCGAGTTATAAGTATGAAAAAATGAACCACATTAAAGAAACCAAAATGATATTTTTCAAAATCTCTGGATAAACATCATGAAGGACGAGTGTTCTGCAGCCAGGTACACAAAGGGTTTTCCAATATGGACTTGACGACATTTTTTTTTTTTTAATAAAACGCAAACCATTCGGTCTGAAGTCCAATCAAAACATTTATGAGCGAAACGCGACTTCGTTCATATGGCCACCGCGGGCACGTTTGCAGCGGTCGATTCGTTGGACCCAATTTTCGACGACTCGGCCAAACGTTTCGGCCGAAAATGGGCAACTTTTTCGCGTTCAATTTTGGCTCTGAGCTTTTTCAACGTCGTCGGCTTGTTAACTTCACGGCGGCCAATCGACTGGCTTATTTCTAGAGATAACATGCTTATCGAACTTACTCTTCAATAAATCGATTTTAAGGTGTGGTTTGTGGTACCATTCTGTTGAAACCACATGTCGTCTAAGTCCATATCTTCCAATTCGGGCCAAAAATATTCGGTAATCATGGCGCGATATGGCTGGCCATTCACAATTACATGAGTTATATTTTGTGGATGAAGTGGTGATTCATATTCATTCACGCATACTTTGCTTATTGACCAACCCATTGAGCCAAGAATGAGCTTTGTTACTGAAGATGATTAAGCGAAGAAATTCATCATCTTGGCACATCTTCTTTACAGCCCAATCAGAGAATGTACGTCGCTTAAAATGGTCCATCGGCTTCAATGCTTTAGTCAGCTTGATCTTGTGTGGGTGTAAACCAAGATCCTTACTCAAAATACACCACAATGTTGCCTGAGCGATGTCCAATTCTTGAGAACGCCATGGAATTGACTGATTTGGATCATTTGCTACGGACGCCCGTACGGCATCGATATTTTGACACTCTTTCAGTTGCAATCACCGACTCCGATTTTCGGTAGACGCTGCTCGTTCGTGTTGAGTTTACTGAATAAATTGATGATTAGTGAAAGGGTGCGTTCACAAACTAAATTCAAAGTTGTCAAGTCCCTATTCGAAAATCCGATATAATTTTTTATGTTGGCTGACCGAAGAGGTCGTCCTTCATTTCGAGTTGGAAAAATGTGTCGACGCGTTGGGTACCAAAAATATTAACCGCCGCATTCATTTTTCATTCATTCATTCAATTTATTGAGACATACTACTGTGTCCAAAAAATAAGGTGACATTGTATTTATTTTGAAAATTCTTTATTTATTCTTCCAAATCAATTTCATCCCCTTCAAAGTAATCCCCTCCCGATGCAATGCACTTATGCCAACGGATTTTCCAATCTTTGAAACACTGGTTGTAGTCACTTTCCGGGATGGCCTTCAGTTCCGTCTTCGCTGCGGCTTGAATCTCCTCCATCGTATCAAAACGGTGTCCCCGGAGCGGTCTTTTGAGCTTGTTGAACAGCCAGAAGTCGCACGGCGCCAGATCAGGTGAATACGGTGGTTGCGGAACGATATGGGTTGAGTTTTTGGCGAAATGATCACGAATTACGAGTGCTGTATGGGATGGTGCATTATCGTGGTGTAAAAACCAAGAATTATCTTTCAACAATTCCGGCCTTTTTAGACGGATAGCGTTACGCGAACGACGCATAACGTTCAAATAATATTCCTTGTTGACTGTTTGGCCGGTTGGAAGGAATTCATAAAGCACAACACCACGATGATCGAAGAAAACAGTCAACATGACCTTGATTTTTGAGCGACTTTGGCGCGGTTTTTTTGGTCTCGGCTCTCCTTTGGCACCATATTCGCTCGATTGATCGGTTGTTTCGGGGTCGTAAGCATAGATCCAAGTCTCATCGCCAGTTATAATGCGTTTCATGACATCCTGGTAGTCGGAAAGCATTGTTTCACACACTTCAACGCGACGCCTTTTTTCGAAAAAAATCAATGTTTTCGGTACCAGTCGAGATTTGACGCGCTTGAGGCCCAAAGCATCCTTCAAAATGGTATTGACTGAGCCTTTCGACAAGCCAACTTCATCAGCAAGGTCTCTAATCTTTAATCGATGGTTTTTCAACACTAAATCTTTGATTTGTTGGACGTGAGCTTCATCGGTTGAGGTTGATGGTCGCCCAGAACGCTCTTCGTCTTAGACACGTTCACGGGCGGCTTGGAAATCATTATACCACTTGTAAACATTTTTTTTAGACATAGCCTCATCATCAAGGGCTTTCTGCACCATCCTCAACGTATCCGCAGCAGAAAATTGATTCCGCAAACAAAATTTAATGCAAATTCTTTGCTCAATAAATTTCGACATCGCGAAAAACGAAAAACTCACTTTTAGCAGCTCACAAAACGACGCGTATCTCTATACTATGAATATATTTTGACATGAAATTTCACATAGATGTCACTGACAGTACTACCAACCTAAAAAGAAAGAAAAATTTCCAAATCCTTCGACGCGCGCAGTTTAAATTCATATGTCACCTTATTTTTTGGACACAGAGTACAATGAGACAATACATGTTCTTTTTTTTTATTTTGAATACATTTGGTTTCAATTAGCCGACTGTAATAATTTTATCTGGCACAACAATAGATATCGATATTGGTATAGATACAAATTATCTAAAGAACTATTTCATTTACGAAAACCTTATAAATTTATTGTAATAAGTGAAATATGCTTGCTCCCGGCATACTTTAACAATTTGGCTCTTGTAGGCCGACTTAAAATTAATGATTAGACAAATAAAAAAAAGCGATAAGCTATTTTTGCTTAAATCTCAGTGGGAGGAGTGACGCGCAGGTTTGACATACTGACTTAATTCGATATATAGTATGTCATAAGTGGAACTACCTTAGTTAGATTATATAAAAACTTGTTGGAGAACCATTTTTTATTTGGTTTTCGGAATTTACCACTGCTCTTAACATTTGCCTTTCAAAGCAAAAACCAGGAGCTAAAACCATCGGTCTGATTAAAGTTTTATACAATAATAACTTGGTATTTTGTGATAGCTGTGTGGAATAAAGCAACTGCCTTTACATGGATGTAGCTACCTTCGCTTTACTTACAACTTTTCTTGCGTGTTTGTTAACTAACAGTCTGTTTTGCAAATGTTTACCCAAGTACTTTGTCTCTGTTTTTAGAGGTATTCGGTAATCAAGAATATTTAAGGAAAGCGTTCTACTTTCCTTCACAGCTAATCGATGTCCTCTTCCATAAGTATTTCTAAAACATGTCAATCCACATTTTTCTGTATTTTTTTTAAGCCCAAAGTACTTAGATAGGAAACCAAAGTAGGTATCGAATTTCTGACTCTATTTAGAGCTAGAATGATGGTGTCATCGGCATACAAAATAACCACCTGGCTCGTTTGCAATCGGCTCACCGAATGGAAAATCCTCAAGAAATATATTGAATAGCTTGGGTCCGAGTATAGATCCTTGGGGAATGCCCGGGAGTATCTGGAATTCATCAGATAATTCCAAACCAAAAGATATAAAGGCAATTCGTGAGCTTAAAAAACTGGCTATCATTCGAGTTAGGGCAGCAGGAAAGTTATTCCTTACTAACTTGAAAATTAACCCCTTGTGCCAAATAGAATCGAAGGCATCCTGTAGGTCTGTGGCAGAATCCCTGGATAATTTTTGGGAAGAAATAAGAAATGAATGAATTTGGTTTCAGGAAGGGACACTCAACGGAGCATGCCTCTTTACTTCTATGCAACAAGATAGTTCACAACCTGAGGCAAAGAAAATGTACTGCTGTATTAGAAAGAAACAAGCAAATTTATAAGCAAATCTCGAGACCCAGCAAGCAAAGATTTTTGAAGCGATATATAACTTTAATAAGCCTTTGATTCGGAGACGAAACAACAGTCTATGAACATGAAAAAATCATCCTCACGGACAACGAAGAAATTCAAAGTCACAAATTTTCCACAAATGGCTAGGATGAACTTCGAGTTGAACCAAGACAATGCACCATCAAACTGAACCAAAATTGCGACGACAGTCATTTGAGAAACGAATGTTGAATTTTTCGAATATGCAAGGCACTTCAATCCATTTCCCCAGTTTGAAATGCAACTCAAGAGTAAGACATTTTAAGACAAAATTCAGCTGAGAGGCATCAGTAGTACAATCCACGTTATTTTTTTTTTTTTTCAAAACGCATTCACATTTCTCTCGAATATCATCATTTTCACCAGACCAGTAATTTAAACGAATGCCTTCCATCCTCTTGAACAACAATATGATTTTTTTTCGAAAGGACATCATTCTAAACAACAGAGGAAATCTATGAACCGAATCAAAGATCCTTTAAGCGAAATTTCATCCACTAAAATAGCCGTGAAAGATTTTCAAAAATCCGTGTGCCCTCTCTCAAGCGAAATGAAGCAAGCCCCAAAAAAAACAAAAAAAAAACAATTTAAGAGCACGCCAAATGTCAGAGAATGGAAGGACCAATCCGGAGACCTACTCAAGCGATAAGTTTCGATATTGCGTACTTCAACTTAATATTGCGAACACAAATAAGAACTACTACACTTGAAAGCGTTCGGAAACACTATCACGTATCGCAAGCATTTTAGTCACGTTCAGCAAATAACTCCCACCATAAAGGTAAATATCGAAACGTAAGCATACGAGTATTGGCCTGGCCACTTCCAATTCGAACTCAATTCGCAATTGAAGGAAACATTCGCAAGCAGGCCAGGATGATGTTTCTTTGCCCGGCCAATTGCTTGCGGGGTCCGTCTGTGCTCCCACTGAATGTGGGTTTCAATAACGGATAACCGGCAATTGAAGTTTCACAAAACTCTCTCAATTAGTGTCCACAATGGAGTTCCTAAGTATGTCTGTTGGCTACTGCTTTGCCGTTCTTTATTGCCCGACCACCTCGGGAATGAACCAATCGAATCGATTCGAAATGTGTCTGTTCGGCCGGTGGTTCTGGCTTAGAAAGTTTCCTCAATTCTTGCTGGATTCGGACAATCCATGTGTTACGAAGGGAACGAAATTGAGAAAAAGTCTTCTCCTTCTGACCGAATTGTGGTCATAAAAGTGTGCGATATGTTCAATTGTATAAACAGAGTAATTTATGATGTAGGAACGAACCGAAGAAGGATGTCGATACGCAGCTGGGATTATGCAATGTCGGCCATGGAGTAGGCCATTTAGATGGACAAACAAGTCATTTGTAATAATTTTATTTGTCGGATGAAGCTGGCCGTCGGTCGTACGCTTGTGGGCTTAATGAAAATTCGGTGGGTTATCGTTACTTGGGTTAACGTGTGCGTCTTCCCTGAACGAGATTAGCAAATAAATTTCATTTATTGAGAATGGGGAATTGAAGGGTGAGATCTTTGATTGTGACACTAATGGGATTTACCGAGGCTGGGATGTACTGCATCGTGGATGATGGGAAAGGCACATTGGAAATGTTTCCATTTACCCTAGTCCAAGTGAAAAGATTTTCCACCCTTCTGGCTGTTGATGGAACGAGTACAACTGACACAAGTTGAGTTCTCTTTTTTTTATATCTGTACATGAGATCTTGGACATTTGTCTTAATTTGGAGAAAAAGTGCTTGTACGAGTGATGGTGGATTAGATTGATTTTGTTATCAGAAAAATAAATAAAAAGTGAATGTTTTTTTTATGTCTAACTCTATTTATTGACCAAACTGCTGGGTCTCCTTGCATCAAGTTGTTTTATTATAATATTGGATTACTGCAATTTCTTTTTCTTTAATCTACAAGAATTGTTCACCCTTCGACCTTCGGAATGCGCAGTTGTTTAAGCGTTTGCCTTTCAATTGGATCAATTGATATCAAAAATGCAATTTTCTAGCAAATCTAATAATTTTAAATAAATTTCTGCGAATTAAACGAAAGCTTATAAGTTAATACCGAATTATCTGTTTCATTTTGGACTTAAACCATGGCGCAATTGAAACCAAAAAACATCTGAGTTTCAAACCACTACACAATCTATTCTTTAAGAGTAGTCATAACCTCTTTAAAGCATACAAAACTGTTGAAAAACCGGCCAATTCGCGATAAGAAGGTTCCATACAAACTTGTAAATATGAATCGAGTGTCTTGGATTTTTCCCGCTTTTGTTTTTATAGGTTTTGATTCCCTTGGGAATATCAAAATATGCGGCAAAAATAGCCATATCTTTTGACTGCATCGATTTATATAGAAGCAGAATTATTTGGTATTAATTTCAACTTGAAATCTTCACGCATGCCTGGGAAAAAGGGGTCGTGACAAACAAACAGATTTACAAAGGTTCCGTTTTACCTTTTGAGGCACGGAACCGTAAAAACTGATGCAAAATATTTTTAGCTCATTTTTTTGACGAGATAAATCAATAATGTCATGACTTATCCACCGCTCCAAGATATGGATATGGAGAGTTTGAAACGATAAATTGATTCACGTCATTTTGAAACGGTTGCGTTCACAAGAAGGCGGACGTTAAAAAAAAGTTTCTACAAAAGTTGCTTTTTAAATAGTTAATAAAAAGGGAGCTGCAAAGTCGAATTTTTTTTTTTATTTTTATATATCTGCTCCTCCCCAGACCTGCTTACCTTTTGTATTCTGGGGAGTTTGTCTAACAGACTCTAACAGAGGAAGATACGCCTTCTTAGCCAATTTAGAGCTGGACATTCACGAAGAATGTGTACAGCCGTTTCGTCGTCTTCCATACAGAGTCGGCATTCGGCGGTTGAACCGAGTCCTAGTTTGGTTAAATGTGATCTCAAGCGACAATGGCCTGAGAGGAAGCTTTCTAATGTTCTGCTTGTTTAGTTAAAGGAGAAAAGGGATTCAGTCCCGGTAATTTTTTCCAGTGGGCAATGCGTAGCTTGCTTTCCCACTTATTGGTGAGACCTGTGGATGTAGTCCATCTAACGCCACATAAAATGTCCGGACCAGTGAACGCGGTTTTGGAATCAGCCCTGGCTAGTTTGTCCGCAATTTCATTACCTTTGATTCCATTATGACCTGGAACCCATCCCAACCTAACTTTTTTACGTCGGGCTAGGGATTGTTTGCCGTCAAAGAAGTTTTTGTCACATTTGGATTCCGTAAGATTTGCTGACAATGCCTTGTGCGCAGCTTGGCTGTCTGAATTTAGTAGAATTCTGACCCCTTTATGGTCTTTTGTTAGGTTTTCTGCATCTATATTCTTTATGAAAATATTTAGAGGAGAAAACCCGATGAAAGTGCTGCCATAGGGCAGGTACTATACAAGCAATGCGTTGGACTTTTTTCCACGCCGACCGCTGCCATCGAAGCAATTCTAAATGAAACACCAGTACAACTGGAAGTGAAAAGAGAAGCAGGACTCCCTGCTAAAAGACTCAAGGCACTGGGTCATTTTGACGACAGGGAAAACACCGGGCATAGGAAAATTGTAAACATTGCAAGGGCGATGACACCACTACTAGATCGCCAAAGCGACCTAGATGAGAAAATTTTCACCTTCAAAAACAATTTTAAGAAAATTTTTCCAACCAAAGCTTCTTGGACGGATGGAAACACGACAAGAGACCTCGGTGTTATCACAATTTATACGGACTTCCAACATATCGCTAGAATACTGTCCGAAACTACCGATAGAAGTTTAGAAGCATCTTGAACCATTCGTCACGGTGTTTCAAGCAGAAGTCTTCGTAATTCTAACTGGAGTAGAAAAGCTCACCGAACTCAATATACGGTAGAAGCAAATACTCATCTGCTCCGATATAACTGCAGCTATTAAAGCTATCACAAATCCTCTATCAGTATCGACACTGGTAAGGATTTGCAAACACAAATTTAACAAACTAGCAACAATGAACGACGTCAGTCTAACTTGGGTCCCGAGACATGAAGGTGTATACCGGGAAACGAAAAAACGGACGAACTGGCTAGGAAAGGAGCAGGAAACAGCCACCAAAACCCTGTAAAGGAAACCCGCTGATAACTATTAAAAGAGTAATAAACGAATGGGTCAACCTTACAACGTGCAGCACAGCAAAATCGATAATGGATAAACCGACTTATAAGGTAGTGAAACGAGTTCTGAACTCCAACACAACGGAATCTAAGACTAATGGTTGGACTGGTTACAGTGCACATTAACCTTAACCTCCACTAACAAAGGCTTGGACTTACAGAAACATCAACATGCCAAAGCTGTGAGGAGGTCTACAGCAACAGTGAGACTGCGACACAAAATACTGGGGTCAGAACTGATAGCGGATCTCAAAGAAAGTGTGATCGGCGAGATCATGGATTTCGCAAAAGGAACAAATAAATTTTCCGATCATTCAAATCAAAACACTCCATAGTAATCCCTCAGATATTACCCCTCTTCCACTACAACTCTCCCACTTAAATCAAAATCTTCTCAAAACAGGAAATAGGGGAACACAACGGGCCCAACTAGAGGTCTAAGTGAAGAACTAACAAAGTTCACGCTAACCAACCAACCAACCAACCAACCAACCAACCAAAATGTCCGTCCTATATCGAATAAGTTGTAAGCAGGACAAACTCTGCAATCGGCTTTATGAAATGTTTGTTAAACTGAATTCTAGGATCTTTACTGTACTTTTGTGAAACCTAGAAAGGTCTCTCGAACAACGTGCAAAAATTGCTGATACACTCATTGTTCATCAGGTATCTGCAGGAAACGTAGACTGCCCGCTTTGCTGCATATGGCCTCCCTTAAGACTAATCCTCGAAATTTTAGACCCTCTCATTTGTCCCAAATTAATTTTCATTGTACCCATTATGGCCTTAATAAACCCATTTACAGGAAACTACGTTAAGTCATCTTCATTCTAAATGTCCTTGGTTTTGGTTGCACAAGACTCAAAGTCATACAAACAAAAGTCTGTGGCTAATGCTACGATTGTATCGGCCTAAGGCAACCCAGCATCCTTTCGGAAGTAACTTTGTCATATTGCAGAACGTTCTCTGGATCCTGTCAATTTTTTGAGCGCAAGTGAATAAAGATGCTTATCGATTTGATAGTTAGTTTTCGTGTTACGATCCATTGACCCATCGTGCTGAATTATTCGGTTCAATTTACAAGATAACAGTTAAGCTAAATATTGGTAAAGATCAATGAATTTGAGGTAAGAAAAAAGTTTCGGAGAGAAATATTTAACCAGAAACGTCGCCTCGAAGAAGATCAGCTCAGACTGTTTTTCATTGCGATCGGCACTACATCGATTTGACTATACAACCATGATCTGAATTCCTCTTAGGATGGATAAATATTAAGCCGTACAAAGCACCAATCCTACTTCAATTTACCATACGATATACGCTTTTGTCTGCGATAAGGACGAATGGCTAGTCCGAAAGGCAATAACCCGGCGACGGCAATGGCGCAGTCACAACAAAAAACTAGTGCGCTAGAATCCCAGTATAAATTTAACGAAAAAGAGAACCAAAGTTCCAGTTCTCGAAGAAAGCAATGGCGGATAATAGAAAGATTGGTTTAGTCAACACACAGCTTCAGTTCAGCCTTTGAGTCCTTCGTCGATTAGGGGCCTGATAGCGCCCACAAATAGGTGGTCAATAAATAAATGACACACAGAGCAAGGATTTCTAGGGAAGACAAAATCGAACTGATAATTATTAGTGTCCGATCGAAACATGATTTTCAGCCGAAACCGAAACCGAAAATCCGGTTTCGGTCTAAGTTTCGGGCGAGACCGAAACCGAAACAGAACCTTTTATAGACAAGTTTTTTTTTTGTTTTTTTAACTATTTGCTCTTCAAGAGCATATTAATACTCTTATACTACGTGTATCGCAGAACGCAGACAAGTTGAAAATGATTATGTATTTTAATTGTTATTACATAAATTTAGTATATTTTTTCACATACAGAAAGTGATCTCGTCCGAAGTCACCTGACGAGAAAATAAACAAATTAAAAAGCACGACTCACGGACCAAGAACTCACGCGAAGTAAACCGTGCTAGTCAAATAACAAAGTTTGTGTTGGTAAGACTCAATGCAATCTCGTAATGAACCAGAGTTGATTGTGGTCAGTCCTCAATCTTTGGAGTAGATTTCCCTTCCATTAGTTTAAGACTATATAATCTCAAAGACAAGTTTTCTGATATTGGCCGGCTCCATCACGATTACAACCGATGGGTCAGAACTCGAACGAAAAGTGGAAGTTTATCTTTTTGAAAATCTTAGTCTAGAACTCTCCTTCGATGTTTTATCACGACCGCAAAATCGCTGGAATCGCATTTCTGGAAATATGCACTTCGACCAACAGCCAAGCTGCCATAAAATCTACATTTAAGCTTGTCAAGGAACGCCGCGTATACCTTAAGCAGATAGCAGACTTTTTTAAGGTTTACCTTTACGGGGTTCCAGGACATAGGGAAATCCATGGAAACTGCAGAGCAGATGAGCTGCTCTGTGAAGGTACAATGCATCCTTACAATATATTGACGTACGATTGACCATTAAAAATAAATACATCAACCATTTTGCAACATCACCAGACAAACCTGGAACCTCCTTAACAAGCAGAGAACCAGAAAGCTACTTAATCTCCTCAATGAATGTCCGGTCATAGCAATATTAAGACATAGAAAGCTATGTTCCCATTTCTTCACAGCTTTGTCCCAACTTGCTAAAGCAAACCCAAAAGACCTTGCCCAGTTCATTTGAAAAGCAATCCAGTTCTCTCCACCTTCTCCTTTTTCAGCGTCCGGGAGGAAAACCTCTCAATACTCACTTACTCCCCAATAAAGGTAGATACGTTAATCCCTATAACCCTTGCGGTATCAAAATGGGCCAAATTGCTGTGTGCCTTGTGGAAGACTGAGTTTCGGCCGATTTTTTGCCGAAACCAATTTTTTGGCCGAATCTGGCCGAAACCGAAACCGAATGTTCGGTCGGTCACTTATAATTATATTTACTCATCGCATGATCGGTATCCTAACGGGATATTGAGCTATTGGCCCAAAAAGCGTCAGATTGACAATCGCATCCAATGACTTCTGCAGTAGCTATCAAGTTGAGCAGAACAATGAACCAATTACTGAGTGCATCCCATTCACAGAGTGAAACCGTAGAAAAAAACTACGCAAACAATTTTGATCAAATCGTCGTGCTTGTTATCCTTTAGCCTACTTGTCCTTTTGTCCCACAATGCAATTCTGCTCATTCATGGGAAATATAAATTCCATTATTATTTTCCTCGAGTAGGAAAAAATGTGTTCCACCGAATAAACCACAGGATTTCCTTTTTTTGGCCCCGGTGGCGGTTTTGTCAATTGAAGGATTAGTTAATATCTGACTCCTTTGCGCAAATCTTTTCCGGCTCCTTGCCATTGTGCCATTTCTGTTTGGTCAGTACATTTTTCAATGAATACATAAATCCCTAGTTTTTTTTTTACCCGGTGTACCCAGCCCCAGTGTGCCGTGACCCGGCTCTCCTCTCCAAAGAGAGAGGAGAGATCCAGAATATGCCGTGCATTCTCTTCGAATTGGGTTAAGCATTTTTATTTCTGGGCCATTTATACTCGTACATGGCTTTTTTTTGTGCGCTTTGAAATATTTAAATTTGCTTAAATTCACTTTGTCGTAAGGGTTGAGGGTGGAGATGGTGTACGGTGTGTACGGTGTACGGATGGCGGCAGCAGGCGATGATCATAAATCTTTTGGTTTATTGTATGATGAAATTATGTTTGTGCCATTGTAATGAAAATATGTAACCCAATTTCCGAAGCTAAAGAGCAATAACATTACGAGAATAAATGGATGTATAGATACAATGAAACGGCAACGGACCGTTTGGGCTTTTTTTTCGCAACAAAAAAAAAAAAGAAAAAAGAAAAAAAAAACTCTTTATCATGAAAAGCGTTTTTCCATCAGACCTACTCGTAGTATTTTTAGCTTTTTATGCTCTTTCATTTTTAAGGTTGGAGAGTACGTTTAAATTTTGAAGAGGGATATGTTCAATCTTCATTATATTCATGTCAAGGGTTTGAGAGGTTGTAAATGTACTGGAACGTGTATTCATACAGAAGAATGGAAACAAGAGATAATCTTGTGAGTTAACTGTGGAAGGTAAGATTATAATTTTTTAAGAGATTTGTTTTTGGAATGAGTTTATCGAGAAAAGGGTAGCTAATGTACGCCGCTCACTTTGATAAATTATGTCAAAAGTAATTGGCTAGTTGTTGCCGGTTTTAATGATTAATTGGCTATTAAAGTAAATGTAGACCGACATTATACAGAATCACTTTTAAGGTACCAGAATTTGTTTGTATAACATTAGGGTGCTCATCTTTTCCGCTGAACCATTATCGTCCCGATCGTATCCATCGAAAGCTGACAAAAAAGTTACAGTGGAGCTACTTTTTAAATGAACTGGAAAAAATTGTAAAAACTTACTTTGTATAGAGCAAACAAAGAAGGAAAGATTGTGTAGTGGTTTGAAACTCGGATACATTATGGTTTCGATTGGGTGGAGTCCGAATAGGGATGAAAGATTTGATATTTTCATTTTGCATTCGCTCAATTCGCAGTATTCGATTCGCCATCAATTGACAAATATCAGGTGCAGCTTAGACCTTCGCTCTACTGTGAAGAGAGGTTAAATTGACGATCAGATTTTCTTATTCCAGCACGATAAACCAATAGGGTATCCCGAAGTACGGCCCGTTTATTGTCAGATTAATTGGTTGATCAATGCAGTGATAAATGCTGTAAATAAGAACCAAGCAAATGATGAATCGATCAGATTTGAAAACATGACAAGAGGTACGTTATCATACTATCCATTTCCCAATTAAGAATCAACAGAATCTTCCCGGAAGTTTGCATTAGGGTCAGTTTCGAGAAACGTGAACATTAAAGTGCACTTTAATATCTCATCCGATTTATAGAAAGAGATCACTGAAATCATTTTCTTTTAACTTTTTTATCGCACTTGACTTGAGTGTATGCAAGAATCTGGCTTAAGAAAACAAGAATGTTTAAGGTCGTAAGAGGACTACCGGTTGAAAATGTCGTTATTGCAGACAACATCATATCTATTACTCTGAGGTGAATTTTGACCATGACAGCTGTCACATCAGAAACTTCATGTCATTGTCTAATTATTTCAGCCTAGGTTATTGGTCATTAGTGAAAATACACATGTTTTTGTAAAGCCGTAAAATGTCTACATTCGTGCCATCAAAAGAACATTTCATTTAAAGAAAAAAGCAACCGAAGCGCATCAATTGCTTACCAAAGCTTACCCGGGATGTACTATAGACGTTCGAATGTGTCAGCGGTGGTTTAAGCGGTTCAAAGATACTGATTTCGACACCGAAGACAAAGAAGGCTCCGGCCAGGTGAAAAAGTTTGAAGCCCATGAATTGGAGGCATTGCTCGATCAAGATCCGTCACAAACGCAAGAAGAACTTGCAAAATCACTTGGCGTCGCTCAGCAAACCATTTCCGATCGTTGAAATTCGATAATCCAAAACGTCGGGCAACGTATGGATACCACGGACCTGCCTCAATATCGATGGCCCCTCAGAATATTCATGGCCTGAAGGTTATGCGGTGCATTTGGTGGGACCAGAAGGGTGTTGTGTATTATGAGCGCTATTAAAACCGAATGAAACAATCACAGGCGAGGTCTACCGACGACAATTGATGCGTTTGAGCCGAGCACTGAAGGAAAAACGGCCGAAAACGGTCGCAAGACACGACAAAGTTATTTTGTAACATGACAATGCTCGGCCACATGTTGCAAATGTCATCAAAACTTACCTTGAAATGCTCAAATGGGATGTCCTACCCCACGCGCCGTATAGTCCAGACCTTGCGCCATCCGATTACTATCTCTTCCGATCGACGCAACATGGCCTGGCTGACCAGCACTTCCGTCATTTCGATGATGTCAAAAAATGGATCGATTCGTGGATTGCGGCCAAACTGGTAGAATTTTTCAGAACGGGCATCCATGAATTGCCAGAAAAATGGGAAAAATGTGTGGCTAGCGATGGGCAATACTTTGAATATTGAATTTATAATTATTTTTTCTCAATAAAGCATTGCTTTTAAAAAAAAAAAATTCAACCGGTAGTCTTATTATATACATACTCTCTGACCTCAGATCGATTTGAGGCTATGGATTTATCTGGCAATATGTAAAGTGATCTATGAGTTATGATTACCGATACCAGACAAAATCTTTTTCAGTCTAAATTTAACGTATTTGGAAAAAAAAAATCTTGATCGTGACTCCCCCAAAATCACGTCACTATTGTCTCCAATTTCTTAAACCTGAGCTAGTCCTTTAGCCGGGGAAAAGGAACGTACTAGATGATCCAGGATAAAGGGTGACTTTTAAAAAGAAATTCAAGGTCCTCATCTCAACTGACAGCCATTGCATCTTGGTGAAAAAGCACTTCAGCTTGAAGTTTACCTGACCTATTCTCCTTGATAGTTTTCGGCAATTTTCTTGGTATGTCTTCAGAGTACAGGCCCACAACAGTGGCTCACTTTTTAAGGTCATCTACCTTTCAATTCCGTCTCTTACGCCGAACTTTCGAATTTGATTTTCTGCTTTGTCAGTGAAGACGAACTTATCGATGTTGTTTCATCTCAGGACCAAACCGGCCTTCGTTAGCCTTGTAGCTTTCTAGATTTGTTCTTCAGATGTCAACTCGGTCATGCTTTCTTTTGATCAAAATCTGAATGTTGCCAGATGACCTCTCTGGTGTCTCAGTCAAATGACTTTTTTCTACATATCCTCCGCTGTTGGTCTTGGTATTTGAAATATTCGCTTTAGCTTATTTACTTTCTTATTCAGATGACGTATGTCGATTCTCTTTATTGAACCATCCCTTGGACGTCGATTGCTATTTTTGGCAAGATTCTTTTCCATTTTGACGCCATGTTTAGTCACAAAATGACGACGATTTTCCTCTGAATACCTTCTCTCCAAAAAATGGTTTTCTGTCTGCTTATTATTACATCTTTTATTTATTTTATTTATTTATTTATTTATACATTGCAAGGCTGTAGGCAGGATAAATTGCGGTGCAGCTCACAGCATGCATAACCATCATGCTAATTTACTTAGTACTAAAATGGCCAGCAATCATGGTAGGATCAGAGCCTGAGACTAAGCTGCCCTCTCATCCTGATGGTCATGAGCATGCTGCTTTCAGTTGGTTGGACTTTACGCTTTCTAGCGGCCTCGATTGATACTGGCTTGAATTTGGAGACTCTCTAAGGTGGAGCATTATTGTAGATTCTCTCCATGTGGCCCAACAAGTGTTGTTCACGGATTTTTGCCTTGCGGATTATATTCAGATGTTTCTACCGCTCATAGAGATCGCAAAAATGACTTCGCCCCTATTCGCCCTCCTTGCAGATACGAGGACGAAGAAGTTTTCTTTCAAAGGATCCCAATATTTGCTCACTTACTTTGCTTATCATCCAGCATTCGGCTCCCTAGAGCAATACTGGCAAAATTAGTGTTTTGTAGAACCGTTTTTTTTGTCCTCCGTGTTAGAAGTTTTGATCCTAGTTATTTTGATTAACCGAAGCAGCAGCGGTTGCTTAAGATTATTCTCCATCAGATATGCAACGTGGTGTCGTTTGTGGGGGATATGGAGGAGATACTTCGAAACTCCTTTACCACCTCAAATTTGCAGCTATCAATCGTTGTGTATTGGCAGAGATGAAGTTCAACGGATCTATTCCGAGCTACTATGCTAACGGGTCCGCCAAATAACTTTGTTTTTTGAAAATGCTATAAAAAAAACTGCTCAATATTTTCTCAAATTTCTTTTTTTATTTCAAAGTACATTCCTTCCGGTTAATAATGGAAAATTATTTCATTCAAATGGCTGCCTTCGGTCCAATTTTTAAGCATATTATCGATTGTGTGCAGATGAATTTCACCAATGGCTTCACGAATATTATCCTTTAAGTCGTCAATTGTCTCTGGCTTGTCAGCGTAATACTTATCTTTGAGGGCACCCCACAAATAATAGTCCAACGGTGTCAAATCGCAGCTCCGAGGTGGCCAAACGACACCATCTCTGCGGCTGATAGTGCGATCGTCAAAAACAGAGCGCAGAACATCGAGTGTAGCTTCGGCTGTGTGGCACGAAGCGCCGTCCCGTTGAAACCAAATGCTGCCAATAGTCTCTTCTTCAATTTTTGTGAACAAAAATGCGTTCAACATGGCCCACGGCCACTCCTTGCTCATTTTCGAAGAAAAATGGCCCAATTATGCCTCTGGACCAAAATCCGCACCAAACAGTGACTCGTTTTGGGTACATCGGCTTTTCAATGTATACGTGCGGGTTTTCTGTGCCCCAAATGCGACAATTTTGCTTGTTTACATACCCGCCAAGATCAAAATGAGCTTCATCTGAAAATATGATTTTTTTTGGCAAAATCGGCATCTTCTGTAAGTCGATCGCAGGCCCACTTAGCGAAACGAAAACGCATTGGATGGTCAGTTGGCTTCAACGCCTGATCCAATTGGTTTTTGTATGGCGTCATACCAAGGTCTTTATGCAAAATTCGTCTCAATGATGTCTCCGAAATGTTCAATTGTTGAGAACGACGGTGAATTGATGTTAATGGCGCTTCACGCACACTTTCTGCCAAAGCAGCAATATTCTCGCGTATACGCACTGTTTTTGGCTTTGCACAAAACAGCGTATGCACAACCATATTCGTTTAGCGGAAGGGTAAAACTAATTACCTGTCAGATCAGACATGAGCTAAGTGTTACCATTCACGAAATAAGCACTAGTTGAAAAAAAGACGTTAGATGGCGGACCCTTTATTACTTCGAAAATGTTTGCTATTTTAGTCTTACTTTTTAACAGTTCACTTTCAATTATATTATCCGGACTGCATACTTATATGTGTAGTGGTAACAACAAAATAACATACTGTATACTTTCCCCAAAATACAGTAATTTATTCCTTAGCACATTTGGTAACCCTTAACTAATGGATTGCCGCCCCTGACAACAGCAAAATATTGCAACAACATTACGTGTGCCAAAGAATACAATTTCTCATGATTACTGCTTTCCAAGCCAACCACGACGAATTGATTTGTCGCGTGCCAACAAAATTCAGTCGTCTCCATTTAAGACCCAAGATCCCAAGCCACTCCACGAACGAACTCCATGCAACAACTTCGTGACAGTAATCACGGGGATTCACTCATCACCGAGCTTTATTCATCATGGAATCCATTTCGCCACCACCACCACGAAATCCGCTGCAAACAGTCTGTAAAGTTTGAATTGTTTGCAGTGAAGAAGAGGTTTTTTTTTTCCTAATAATACTAATTTAGTATGCTTCCACGCGATTTCCGGCGAAGCAGAAACACTTGCCTCACTTTGGAGAGAGAGGACGAAAAAACCACTTGAAGCGGAAAAACCGTTCCGTGAGAGTTGGCTTCACTAAATCGCTAAATCATTGTCCTCATCCTCGCAATTTGCATAGGTCTTATGTATTCCTAGTGGATTTGCTTCTTCCTGCAAAATCCTAACATTTACTCTCCTTCTGCATCGCCTCTTCTTCAGTTTAAAGAGAGATGAACTGACGCGACGACGAGGACTGTCATAAATAATTGCCCTAATAAACCAAAATCCTCCTCGCGAAAGGACTAAAATAAATCCTTGCAATCGAGGAATCATTCAAAAGTTCGTTGTTTTTTTTTTTTGTAGGTTGATTTATCCTTCTCGCAAGCCCACAAATAGAAGGATGTATCGACTCTAGTCAATGTGTGTCGCATTTATATCCTTTGGATATGAAACTATGATTGGCACTCATTCCAGTCACGTTTTAGATTGAAGGAATACATCACAATTGGAATAGATACTGATGCGCTGCCGTTTTATCCTTTCCCACGGGTGTGCTCCTGCTCCTGCTCCTGCTCCTCTATGGGACGGCGGCATGCGGTAGCGTATCTATTGCATGTGTTTGTTGTTTTTCGAATTCACTTTGGATTGCATTGAAACGTGGAACATAACCACGTCGGATACGGGCATCCATTGCCAAAGTCCTCTGCGGAACGGGGTACATTACAAGTCGATTGTGGCGCCAATTGGAGCTCACATAAGAGACTTTGGCATTTTTTTTTTAACCATTCGTGATAGGAACAACTGGAGGCGGGGTGGGCCATAAAATTCGCGATGCCGAAACCCATTGGATTGTGGAAAATAAATTACCCAATGACATTTGAATTTTTCCGTGCTATTATCCGGCGGCGCTTCTAAGCTTGTTTTGATTTTCCTTTCTCCTTTGACAGTATTTATAACCCTTGTCGCCTTGGCAGAGAGATGTGTGAGTATATGTACCTCGTATGTGTGGGAAAGATGCTCTTCCATTTTTTTCTGCTGCCAGATGCGTCAATTTATTTGTCAATTTAGACAATCATATTAGGGTAGGTTTGGGTGGTATGAGGGGGGGCGGGTTTCGGCGCAGAGGAACATTATGTTGTCTGAACCACAATTTATCATTTGAGAACGTTGCCAGAGCTCTGGCGTAGGAAGGAGCGCGGCTGTGTTCAATGCATAGAGTAGGTATGTTCATTGGCTGGCTGGCAGCAGTTTTGACAGTTCATGGTGTATGGTGAATTTTATGGAGCGAATTAAATTTAATTGGGAGAGCGTGGCATGAAATTATAATTTCGATTTATTTTTCGCGTTAAGAAAAAAAAAACTTGCCTAACGGTGCGTTAATCGAAAGGTGTAGGCATGTTTATTTTCCGGCAAAAAAGTCTTTTAATATGAAATAAAACAAATCGTGGCAAGGCATACCTTCGAAATTTTTATGTTCATATGCAGTTTTTTAATTAATTTTTTTTTTGTTTTTTTTTTTTGCGGTAGCACCTTTTAAAGGAGGTTTGTGAAATTGAAAAGCTGTACTTATTTTTTCAATCGCAATTGCAGCTGTAGAATGGTTTTTAATTACTGAAAATATTCATAAATGGAATTATCCACTCATGTTGAATGTTTGACCGTCCATTGTCGATATCATAACATTTGTATTTCTAATTTGGATTTTATTGCAAATAGTCTGATAAATGTGATAGTGATAGAATGATCGAGCATGATGAGAACCGAAGTCAGATCGACGAAGTAGTTCTGCCACCACTCCCACACCCAGCTGAAGAAGAACAAGGTCGCGGGTTCAGACAAGCTTCGGTGCTAATCAACATCCCATCTGGAAGTTCTTGTAATCGGTCCAAATTTATGAATTTAAAATTTTTACATACAGTGAGTAAAAAAAGTATTGGCACACCCAATTTTTTGGCGTTTTTACATATTCCTATTAAAACTCAGAAACATGCTATGCATAAACAAATGCGGAAAGAAGAGGCAATTTCACTTCAATATTTTAGAAAAAACTCAATTCCTTTAAAATAAATTACATAAATAATGGTAAAAAAAAGGATTTGTACACCAGTAATCACTGCTAAAATCGTTGAATGCACTCATTATTTGCGTCAAAATTGTAACAGTTTTTTTTAACAGATCATTGATAAACTTAACTATTCTTAGTGACAAGTGAAGAAGTGAAGTGAGTGAAATGCACGTGTCTACACGCGAAAAAATGATTTCCTTACGCGATAGTGTAAAAAGCTACAGAGAAATAGCAATTTCAATAACAATTTCATTTTCTGCAGTTCGCTTCGTAATACAGCGCTATCGAGAGACTGGAAATAAACTTCGTTCTAGAAGACCAAAAAAGCTGACCGTGCGAGACAGACGTTCTTTCATCACTCAAGCTAAAACATAGCGTTCATCAGTGCACGAGAACTAGCCCAACATGTTGCAACAATCTACAAACTATTCGCGAACATCTATGGCAGATCAGCTAGAAAGAATGACGTTATATCCGAGCAAAATAGAAAAAAGAGCTTAGCTTATCTTGATAAGCATTTAGATTTTTGGAGAACTGTTTTGTTTTCCGATGAAAGCAATTTGGCTTAGACGGAAAAAAATTTGTGTGGCATAAGCCAAATACAGAGTTGATACCTGAAAATATTAGAAAAACAGTAAAGCATGGCTATATCGAATGGTTGTTATATAAAGTGCCACATCAACTCGATTCGCCACCCCAATCGCCAGACATAAACCCAATAGAGAATTTATGGAATATTTTGGACCGTCAAGTACGGAAAAGAAGAATTTCAAACAAAAATGATCTAAAAACAGCACTGCAGGAGGAGTGGCTTAATATTAGTCCTGATATCATTCACAAACTTATAGATTCCATGCCAAGGAGACTACAAGCCATTATTGAAGAAAACGGGATGGACACAAAATACTTAAATTTTAGAAATAATATTTTTTTTTTTTAAATAAATTGCTTATTTTTTGGAATAATAACATGACACTGATTTTGAAATTCGGATCTTTTCTTTCTTCATTTTCTGATACCAATCAAGTTGATGTATCTTCAAAGGAAAATATTAATATGTCAAAAACCTGGCTGTGCAAATACTGTTTTTACTCACTGTATCTCCACGTTTAGAGGTTCCGAGAGTCTGATTTTGTTTTAGTTGATAGGATGGCTTAACTTGGTAAATTTAAATCAAATTAAAACTTATAGTTTTGAACTTCTTTATGTGATGCAAGCATATGTGTAAATATATACACTGCCGTTCATAAGTTTCCGGCCAAATTCGGTAAAATTTTTATTTGTTTTCCTTTTCAATTTTAATTTCAAAATTGTGTAGGGTCATTCAATGGAAAATCACAAGAACAAAGACATTGCATTACATTGTATCGCCCCACATTCGATCACGTTTCATTTTCATTAGAAGAATAATGCATCAGTGTCATGCCCCACATACAGGAAGGCGTCACATGTCAGTGTGGGCAGTGATTCATGCTATGTTTTGGTCTCTGGAGTAAGTGGTCATCGTTGTTTACACGATGTAGGGGTAGGCTACAAGAAGACAGTAATACTTCATGACGAATATAAGAATTTACAATTTTTAATAATAATTCATCAACATTATATTTAGAAAGCCAATTGACGATTCTCAAGACTTAGGATATCTTTTAATTTATCCCTCGATCTTTGATATTGTTTAACCAACCTGAGTGCCAAGCTCCTCCCAACTCATTTTAAGTTGAAGACGTCTGCAACACTGGCGCATGAAAACATCCTTCGACAATTTTAAAGTCACCAGTATTTTTGTTCAAAAACTTAAATTTTCTATTCATCTGTTTATGTGTTTATATAATTTCTAAGTCACCATGAAGGCCTGCTATAGTTTTAATGCTATTTTATCTTTATAAACAAAAAGAAACTCAGCAATCTTCTTATGTATATGAGACAATAGATTTCGTAGAAAAAACACATGGAAAAAATTTAATTAATTGTGCATTAAAAAGTGGTGCCAGTAGGATCACAACATCCGAAGATTTTGTTAGTTTACCACTGTTGTGGTTCCTTATCTTGAACCAAATCCTTCAGGTCTTCAAAGAAAAGGACATCAAAATTTACCTGAAAATAATGATCAAAAACCCGACTGAATGTGTTTTGCTTGGGGCCATCTCTCTACGAGAAAGACAAAGATCCTATGCTGAATATTTTCTCAGTACGGAAGGAGGTGGTGGTGGAAATCTCTCGACTGAAACTTTGTACTTCTGAACTATTTCGACTCCTAACTTCAGTCAAAATTATGTATGTAATGTAAAATGCTCCGTATATTTAATGGACCTTCGAGAGGGTCTGAGTTGATCACATTTCCAGACGAAATCAACGAAAAAGTAGCAAGAGCTATCCAAATACATCTTGTCTTTTTGATGATTACGATTCATATAACATGGGAAGATATGGGCGATCTTAGAAGCAGACAACTCTTTTAAGCCTCCAATTTCAAATACCCCATCTGCGATCCCATATTGCAACAACTACCAAGACAAATCCTACTCAATTGCATTGCAGGCCCAGCTTCTGGGATACACTGGCGATATCGATATCATCGCTCATTTCCATTCAAGGTATTGAAGAACAGACATAGTCCTAGATTAAATGAGGACAAAATAAAATATGAGATGTAAACTAAAAATATATCCATCATACATCACCTCCGACAAAACATAATGAGTGACAGGTGCAATTTTGAGGCAGTAAAGGAGTTCAACTCGGAACTAATATATCCTCGACAAACAACACAACAGTGGAGATCCGACGAAGGCAATCCCTGCTGCTGCGGTTTTTCAGAGCACGGTGCTCAGGACAATCAGGGCGAAAAGTTCGCCGGTAAGATATTCTCTTTGGGTCGTTCAAGACTTTCCCAACAAAGGAGTCTGAAGTGGTCCAATCGAGTGATGTCGCTGCGAAGTGAAAATTGGTCGAGCAACACGTAAGGCGATTGGGACACTTAAATTCTTAAGCGGGCTACATTCATACATACATGTGTGCGAGTGAACCCAAGGGTTTCCCAATACGAAGTGTGGCAGAAAATGAATGAATCTGGCGACCCTGAAAGCGATCTGGTAATGCTGTGCTGTTTTCCTTGACAGAGTACGTGTATCAATGCACGTGTATCCCATAGCAAATCCGATAACTACGTGATTTTTGTGACCGACATTAGCGAAGTTGTGTTTTAGTTGTGCGACACGAAAAACGGAACAGTGGAATTTGGGGCAATGTTGTGCCCCAACGGGTTTCCTCGAGAAAAAAACGGTCTATTTTTCAACAATTTTTTTACACATAAAAAAAAATTTAATTCAAACTTTTAATTGATAAAGAATTTTCGAAATTTTCGTAAAAAAAAAATTTTAAACTCCGCCATTATGACGTCATTTCCGTCGAACCCTCGAAACAAAGTGAAAATTAATTGAAAGTATTTTAATTAATGATATTAACTAGAAATTGGACGAAGGAAAAAAAAAAGGAAAAATTAGATTTTTGGCGGACCTTTTTACAAAAAAAATACAATTTTGTTAAAAAATTCTCTACATTTTCTTTTGAATATTTGTAATCGAAAAAAATAAAAATCCTTCATCCAACTCCTTGCAAATTGTATCTCGAAGACCTGCGTAAAATATCATCATGATCGGTTTAGTAGTTCTCAAGAAGTCTTGACAACTGACTTTGAAAATATAGTTTCGAAAAAAACGTGTTTAAACTTGCGGGTTAAGACAAATTATTTTTCGAATGCAGAAGCACTTTGAAGATAAACACCGTTCATAGGGGCCTTCAGCTCCGAAAACCGATTAAAAAATCGAACGTGTAAAAACTCTTGCGAGATCAGACCATCATTTTACCAGACATTTCAAGTAAATGGATGGTCCACCATGATAGCGGCTCATAACACACTACCCTCTCCATAACATAAAAGCCCCCATATTCATTAAACTGAAAAATGTCCTCAAAGGGTGTCATTTAGAGGCTTCGGAAACATCCAAAAGAGAGCAACGAATATGTTGAAGACCTTACTGGTTGAAGATTTCTAGCGCTGCTACCAAGAGTGGAAACGTCGTTGAGATCCAGGAGATCGTGCGCATAGTTTATGATCGGAATGTAAGATCTCCGCCCAATAGCTTCAAAAGCTACTCACTACTTATATCACGCTGCAATTAGTTCGTCTGATAGATGTTGACGGCCCATCTGCAACATTTTTATCTTTAGTGGCGATATACTCTTTAGATCGGGCACGAGAACGCCTTTCAGTCCTCCTTCTGACATGTGCTATCCAGTTACTTCGAGCTAACTGGCAACATGCCTTAGTTTTCCCCATAGGAATGGACGAGAAATTCATCTGTGGTCCGCGCCCTTGAAGAGTGTTGCGTTTCGTGGTTAGTCGACGCGTATTCTATTTCTGTTTGCTTCAAAAACTTGCAGTTACTATTTGCAAAAATTAAAGCATCTTACTAAACTTCTGGTCAGCTGGTATAGTGCTTCAATTCTTACATTCAGCAACTAAGTTTTGCCTTATAGATAAGACTTCATTTGATGCGTGCACTTCTCGTTTTTCAGTAAAGGCAATTGGTGCTTACTACTTTTAATGTGCGCAGTCGTTGCTTACGTTGCTAGAATTTCAGGTTCACCCACAGTGGCATAAATGTTTTAAAAGGATTATTTCAATTGGAGTTGATTGAAGGCTTATCAATTATAAAGAACGAAGACACAATTAAAAAATATCTGAGAATATCTTCTAGAGTTCCAATCTGGTGCATCGTGTAAGCTGACCGACGAATCACTGTTCGGCACTTAGTGTCTATCATAGGGAGCACTTTCTGAGGATCACTTAACATGAGCTTCAAATGAACAAGGTGAAGCTGCAAATCTCGAGGCGATTTCAAACCAATGTAAGCCCTTTCGTCTTCATCGGCAGCGGAAAAATTCAAAGTCTCAAGTTAAATTTCCTTGAATAGAGTGCAACCACCGGAGCCTCTACCGCGCAGAAGAATGCGGGAATCTGTCAATCAACAGATGCTGTCCAACTTTGAGCTGGCGTACTGTTGGAAAACAAATAAGAACAGATGCATGGACCCGAATGTATCCAACCCCGCTTGCCACCACAAAAACACAATAAAAAACTTTAAGAAACAAGAGTACTCCTTCGATGCAGCACCTTAATACGCAAGCTCCATTTATTGACTGACCACTAGAAGCGCGTCGTAGATCGATTTCAGTGTATTTGAACAATAGAAGTCAGTCAGAGAATCGACGTATGAGCTAGTGTAGTTTACACGTATTTTGAACTCTAATGAAGCACCATAAATAGCACCCAAGTCGTTGATAGCTTAAGGCAACTGGACACCAATTATTTTGTTTGTATAACAATAATTTCATAATGTATTGACATACCTTGACAATTTTTGAGACAAAAAATTACGGATCAGAATAAATGAAAAATTATTTGTAAAGTTATTTGTAATACTATACATGCTTGATGGGAGGAATTTAAGTTGATACTCACTTACTTTAAGGCTGCATATGACAGCATTAACTGCACTGAATCATATACAGCGATGGCCAATTTCAGGATCCCGGGAATATTGTTAACATGTTGCACAAATGTTCAGCACATGCGATATAATTTGCAGGTCGAGTTCGAACGACAAAGTTATTCAGGACTAGCAACACATTCCGGCAAGGAGTTGCGCTTTGAAGAAGAGGTAAGAAGAGTTGGTCTTAAAGTTAATATGATACCATATTGGAAAGAATTTATCAAAGCGATACACGACAACTCGCTGGAAAACCATCGAAGACCCTCTCTACGCAATCGATGCTACTTCAGTTTGGATCAAAATCCCTAACTCAAAGAACAAACAACATGCTCTAAAAAATACATCTCGTTGAAGCCGAGCTTGGGACGATAAGCAATACAGCACAGTAGATTTAAAGGACTTCCGGATAATAACTTGCTTGAGATTTTAACTAACTTTTTTTTTACACTCATAAGTTTCCAATAAGTGAATTTTTGACATCAATATTTTGTTAGCCAGAATCAACTAAACTCTTACCCCTCTAACTTAATCATAGCATTAATTGAACCCGATATGATTTAAGTGAACCAAGAAGTTCACTATTTATTCACTATCGATAATATTTTTATTTAAAAAATAATGTGGGAAAAAGGTATGTGAACTTATGGCGAAACAAAATCTGCGAATTAATCGAATGCAAATAAGTCGAAATAAAATTCTCCCTTTCTATTCGGACTCAACTCATGCCACAATGGAAACCAACCAAATTTGAGTTTCATTGGTGATGATAATGTCAAGACCACATGGGGGGACCATTGAGGAAGGATAACATTGAGAGGGTTCTAAAAGCTTTTTTCTTGTTATTCAGACAGATAAAATCGTTTGCGACCAGGAGAATGTCATTCGGATATGGAAATAACAAATATATTCCTAAAACAAACTAATTGCTACTTGCGGATAATTCGAAGCGGATTTGAAACTTTGAAACAATTTGAAACTGCTTGATTTTTCAACAAATTTAGTTGCAATTTAAAGAGGCGTTTAAAGACGATTTTGATAGAGTCAAGCCAAGGAACATTGTGCATAAAATTTACCACAAATATTTAAACACAATGTTCACTTTAATCGTTAATATTTTACTCACTAAAGTCCTTGAGCGCTCTATTAAAACAAATGGTCTTTTGTCGTAAATTATCTAACATAATAACAAAATCTATTTGTCGCACAATTATTATATGGAATTTCCATAAATATCCAGTAAATCCTTTCGCTTGCCCCTGTTTCTGGCCATAAGCTGTACTCTAGTAACCTAGGTGCTATGTAATTTAATTGCAAGTCACCTGAACATGGTTCATGTCGAACGTTGCAGGCTATTTGTTAGCCAGTCTCACCCTCTTCCATAGTCCTTCGGCTATGTAAACTCATGCCAATTACAATTTATATCCTTGATCATATTTCTTCCTCCAGCGGTCATAGCCTCTCTCGGACTGCTGCACTTTTGTGATTCTATTTGCCCTCCCTGCATGACAGGAAGAAATATGAAACGTTCCAGGACAAGAAGTGAAAGCAGCTAAGGAAAAAAAGTCGATTGAAAAAAATAAACAGAAATGATTTATTTATGGCAAAGTGGCCAAGTAGGACAAAGTGATTTTGTATTTTCCTCTCTCGGTGGTTGGTTTTGCGATTACCAGACTTGAATTCCTTTTTGCATATAGAGAAGGACCTTGCGTACAGAGGTTTGGTACTACTGAAGAAATCCTTTGTTCCGATAAGAGTCCATAGGAAAAGGGTTGCCATCGCCCAACCCCGTTCGAAGTGGACTGACTAATGAGAACATGGTCATTCATCTAAGTACCGGTATAGTCCAACGGTTCGATAAGGAGTTGACTCGAGACTCGAGCTTGTTTATTTAATGCTTCAATGAGTCTGCGGCTAGATGGGCTCTAACCCTTCTGGTGATCCTTAAAATCATTCATCTTTTTTTAGTGGTGCACTCTCACTCCAGTTGGTTTCAGATAATTTATCTGCAAGGCGAACTTGCTGTTTAAGGGTCCTGTGAGTTGCATAGCATCGTTCGTATGTAACACTGAAGAATCACATTTCAATCACGTTTATCTTCAGTTTTTCAACAATATGTGGATGTTGAGTCACTTTGTTTTAAAGGTCATTTGCAACAGTGAAACGTTAAAGGGGAGATTCATTTTCAACTTTTCCCAGTTAAAATTTTTAAAATGTGAAATAATTTCGATACGTGTGGTGTGGTTTTCCAAAAAGGTGTGCTGAAATTAATTCTTCAAAGTTATTGCTGATGTCCTGTGAGTTCGAATTTCTTTTGTGCAGTCAACACTAATGACAAAATTTTGTTTTTGAACAGCAGAAATTATATCCTGTCCGCATACGAAAAAATCCGCGTTGGAACAGTGCCTCAACGGGCAAGTCTTTCCAGCAAGTTCTAGCCTATCTTCAGCTCATAGTTGGTTGAGGTCTCTTTCCACTTTTGTACGCCTTTGAATGCTTGGCTTTCCTGAAGAGCAGTGTCCATTTCGTATAGATTTGAAAACTCTTCGAGCCGTACTGCTTCACTTGGGCTTGATGCATATCGCTGTATCAAAGGGTACCAACAATTTTTATAAAAGCGACCACGCGACATGAGATAAGAGTCCTTATGCAAGATCTAAAAAATTGGTCTCACTTCATTTTCGTATACGAATTTCAGGGAACAAACTGTTTTAAAAAAATATTACGTATACGCCACCGTTTGTGAAAGTAAAGACTTTTTGTGTTGGAATTTGATTATTACTTCTGAACTTATCTGCATGAAAAGTTTTTTCGCCTATTTTAAGTGTTCCATTACCAAAGGTTGCCAACGGGACCGTTTTTCATATTCATTTCATTGACTGTAGCGAAATTATAATTCAACAATTTTAGCTCTTAAATATAATGCACATTTTAGGTACAGGCGGTACAAGATACCTTACTACGCTAATTTTTATCTTCTATTTCGTGATAGGTAGACACTTACAATTTTCACAGAATGTAAACAAGTAAGCCCGCGTGAACAACAAGTAATAAAAATATAATAAAGGACTCTCCACATACAAAAAATAACGTGTTTTTATAAAAATCACAACCAAAATTTTATATTTTATTTAATTTAATTTTAAAAATTTTAAATTAAACGACAAGTGGCTTATTGCGAGTTAAGATAATTAAACAGATGTCTTTATTTCTAAACTCAATCAGTGCCATTTTACTTTACAGAGATTCGATATTAAGTTATCTTGCTGCTGATATATTAATTTATATTGATGAAATTATAATTTATTGAAAACAAAACAAAAAAAAGAAACAATGCCTTGGGAATGTAATGAGCTAAAAAATATTATGCGTTTGTTGACAATGATATTAAAAGACAATTATTAAAAAAAATCAATTAATAATTAAATGTTAAACAAATGTGTATGTAGTTTATTAATAAATAAAAGGGTAAATCGAAATTTAAAACAACGAGAAACTTTAATAATAAACAAATAACATAAGAAAAACATTTATTATAGATCAATGAACAAATGAGTAGTATTGAATTGTATAACTTTAATACTGATTGTACATAATAAACGAATAAATAAGTACCAACAAATACCAAAAAGAAAAGCAATAAAATCCAGGATTTAACAAACTATTAATTAAAAAATTACCTAAGAGCATAAATAAGATAAACGAGTATTTTCAACAAAAGCACATTTGCTTATGAATCTTTCTGTAAGTTTATGAAGTCTTTCAAATATCAATTCAACGTGGACTGATACCATGTAAGTTTTAGCATCGTTTTTTTGTAATGATGGAAAATTACTCAATGAAGGATGATTTTTTTCAGTTGTTAACACAGATTTTTTTTGTAAAGAAATGGGTATAACATTTTTGTTGCTAATCTAACTTTGTGAAGGGTTAAATTTGGGTCAAGATTTATTCCTTAATACTTGACACAGTTGCTCCACTCTGCTGTACGATACTGCTGTTCGAGAGGAGGTAAGGATTTATTTTTCTAGTAAAAAATATGACTCGCGTTTCACTTGGTAGCTTTCGATATTTGTCAACGAATCCTTTAAATAAATCTCAACGTTTAAAGAAAACTTATGAGTTGCAAATAAAGCGATATCAGCCGGAAAAAAAACACGGTATCAAACTTGCTCTAACTCGGAAAATAAGATCTGAGTAAATTGTTAAAACTAGGACCTATGACAGACCCTTGAGGAATGAGTTTGTATCTTAGAGGTAAGGTTTTGAACCACCCTACAATACGCAATACTTCATATTTCTTTCATTTAAAATTTCCCATAGCAACGAATGTTATTATCTGAAATTTTCTGAACCCTGCCTCATACAAAGTAAACGTTCCAAATCAGTTTACTTGCAATTCCAACAAGAGAAAGGAAAATAAAGCAATTTTAAAACGATCATTTATGACATGAAATTATCACAATAAAAAGCAAATTTATTTTTTAAATGTGTGAATCTGTTTTCCAACTTTTTTTCCAACTTTGCCGCATCGCATAACAACATTAGCAGCAGTCAACTGCTTCATAAAAGGGGATTATTGCCCAATTTTATGCGTTAGAATGAGTACAATTATTAGGAACAAGTTTTTTTTTTTTGCTTGGGGACACTTTTTCATTTTTAACTTTATAGCATTTTTATAATTTGTTATTAAAGCGGCCATTGAAGTGCACAGTATGTAAAAATTGGAAGTGTCTTCCTATTTCGATTCAGAAAATACAGCCCTGTGACAGACATACGAACGGACGGCGGAGACTGAGGATTTCGTTGGCATCCTTTAGGCATAGAACCATAAAAATAATAATGAATATTGAACGATGGTGCGGAACCTTTCGTGTGCACGTCCGACTCGTTCTTGTTGGCTTTTTTATGCTTGTTTCTTTTATCGACGATTCAGAAACTAGCCGAATAAAAAATGTAGAATTTTGTTAACGGTTTCCTTGGATTACGAAAAATTTTGACTTAGCCCCAATTGACTATCTCAAACTACCTTCAGGATTTTAACTAAGAAACTGAGGTGCATAAACTGAGCACTTCCACCCGCTTTATAGTACTCTTCAGACACTACGTGACCGCACCTCTGCGATCTTATATATTTTCGAAGTGCCTTAATTTTTTAGATCGAACGCACTTATAACCTGTACGAAATTTACTAGCTTTTTGACTTAACTAGCAAAAATAAAAATGTGAGTCAACTATTTCAGCTCATTGCACCGCTGAGATATGTCCAGTTGACATCATCTGTGTACAGGTGGATGGAAGCATGATTGCAAACCAGATGCTAATTTCTGATGTAAATTGAAACCAAGTTAGGACCGAATATAGAGCCCTGAGGTACTCCATTCTTAATGAATCTTAGCCGACAGTATCTATCTTCAACAACTGCCACTCGGATAGATTCTTATAATCCTTTCGGACCGGTCTCCAAAGCCAAATAAATTTCGAAGTTTCCAGCAGAAAATGCTTTAATTTATTCGGTCAAAGGTCTTGGAGAAATCAAGGAGGAAAAGCAAGGATAGCATCAAGAATTTTTATCGGCGCAGATGAGCAGATACGACCTCGTCTCAAGCCTCATTGTAAAGAATGCAATAAGAAGTTCAGAGATAAAGGATCATGAACTGGGCCTGCAAAGACTGTCTCCAAGACCTTTGTCAATGTCGTTGGCAGGCGAAGCATAAGTTTTTTTCCTGACTTTCTCAGCTTAAGTATGATACGCTCAAAGCGCAACGACATTTGACTTTTTGAAAACTGCAGCTTTCCTTAAACGCAAAGTGTGTTGAATGACCCATCACATAAATTAACTTCATGCGTGAAAGAACTTTAAAAGTGGCAAACCATAGTCTGAATCCGTATATCTCTAGACCCAATCGCTTAGTTAAGATTGTTCATGTTGCAATCATTCAAACAACATGAAACAGCGTATTCTATCCATAAGCATGCTTCAGGCTTTCGGATTTAATCACGAGCATTATTTCCATAAATTAAAAAAAATATATATTCACTCTTATATATGTCTATTGACTAGCTGGGGTCACTCAAAGTAACAAACAACTTGAATCCTCTCCCCTTGGACACGAAAAGGAGCCACACATCAATTTTCTTAACGGCGGCATTTAACTACCTTATAGTCTCACCTCAACCCTTGCCCAAGGAAACACGGTGTTTCTCGCCACCACTGAGTGTCGTCAATCGATTTGCACACCATTCGCAGTCCATGTCGAGGAATCCATTAATCCTTGGCTTTGTTCGCAGTCCCGTGCAACTGCTCATTATCATTACCCCGAGTAGAAGTAGTCGAGTAACGGGCGCTTCTCCATTCGCTGTTTTTCGTGAGAAGGAAGGAATCACCGCTGTACTTATCTACTCTATCGATCCCTTTCCACTGTTATCGAAGGGAGTTTTTTTTTTGTGCAGTTCTTTCTTTAAAGGCTTCTTTGTTTCGTCCTTAATGAGTTTTGTGGGAACAAGAGAACAAAAAAAGAACGAAAGCAACGACAAAAGCAATCTTACACTCGTGCTGTAGACAACCAGTACAAGGACTCTGTTTTTTTTTACATTTGCTTTTCCAAGCCATCCAAAGGATAATGGTTATTAGACTTAGACGCAATTAAACTATTGAGTAAGAATGGCAGGCAATGAAGAAAGGATACATCACGAAGAAAAACAGATACAAAATTGAACAAGCAAGCATATTAAAGAGTCCTTTTTTTTTTGTTTATAATTAAAAGTTCTTTTAAACTTTGGAGTGTAAAAATCCTGTAGAAGGATATGCGTTGTTTTGTTGGAAGAATTAAAAAAGTTTGTTTTTTTAAGTTCGTATTGCAATGACGATCAGGCGACGGGATTAGTTTGTGAAAAGGATATTTGCAGTTAGTTTGATTTATGCTGACAATTGTAATCCTTTGCGTTCCGATAGTTTTTATTTTGCAATGATGAATGATTGTTGGAATGCTGAATAGTGGAGCTGTATGATGCTGGGTCTTTCCATGAGTTACGAGCATATTGGATTAGAGATAATAAATTGCTTTTCAAAACTTTAACATTGCAAAGGACTTGACGAGTTCATTTGATTGTATAGGTATGAACAGAATTACATTGGGGGAAACAATATTCTACACGGATTATTTGGGTATATCAGCAATCAAAAAAAAAATACAGAAATCAGGATTAAATGCACTCTTGCACGTATCAATGTGTTGTTGAGTTGAACATTTTGCAGTCAATTAATTGAACACTTTTTGATGTTCGTAAAACATTCTTCAGGTATTCCAAAGGTTCGAATTCCCCAAGGAGCTAGCGTCAACTCATGTCACTACATATGTAGCTACACCCGGCTTAAGACTCATAGTTCCAAGAGTCAAAAAATCCGAATACCATGCTGTGCAAACTCTTCCAATATTTTTCAGACAAATGGCAATACTATCAGGTTGGCAACAAAGTAATTGCGGATTTTTTTCGAAAATAAAAGACAATTTTTTCATGGAACGAAACAACTTTATTCTGTAGTGTATTGCCCATTTTGAGCAATGACCTTTTGGCATCTTGCAGGCATCATCATAATTCCACGTTCATAAAACTTCTGGTTTTTATCAGAAAAAAACTGAACCAGGTGCGATTTAACATCATCATTATTATTGAAATTTTAACCATTCAAGGAGTTCTGCGAATATCGAAATAAAAAGTAATCAGCTGGTTCAAGGTCAGGACTGCATGGTGGAAGTGGCAAAACATCCCAACCAATATTTTTTGCCGAGTGACCAAAGATGTGTGTGGCCTTGCATTGTCATGATGGAATACGACACCTTTTCGATTTGTCAATTCGGGCAGCTTTTCCTCAACTGCATCGTTCAATTTTGTTTATTGTTCAATGTAGACATCTTAATTGATCGGCAATGATTGACAAACTCAAGACTCAAGGCTAGCGATTTTCTTCCGGTCTTTTCAAAGCATCTTGATATTGACATGGAGAAAATTGAACTCAAAGTGAATGGACTATAAAAACGGACATGCAACACTAAGCTGCGATTAAGGAGGGTAAGGTTGATTCGTACGAAATACGGCATGCTTTAATGAATTGTTTGTGACGATACAGTCAAAATCTCTTTATTAAAACCAAAAGTTCATTAAAGAATGGCATTTGAAGAATATTGTATAAAAATTTCACGTCATCCGATGATTACGAAAACGTACATGCATTTAGTTTTGCTGTCATACGCAATGAAGATGTAGTGGCATCAATAATAACAATTATTATTCATATATAATCAAATCAATTAGCGAAGGTCTGGACGGATTGTGTCCAAAATTTGTAAAAAAAAAAAAAAACCTACTTGTTTAATACAATTTTAACAACATTTACCTACGGAATGGAAAAAAGCAAAAAGAATACCTTGTCAAGTTTCCTCCCGGTACTTAGTAGCGTGCCCCACGAATCTATTCTCGGTCCAAACCTGTTCTTCCTGTAAGTCAACGAACTTCCCGAACTGATCGAAAACAGCTCTGTGCATATGTATGCCGACGATGTTCAACTCCTCTTAAGTATCCCCTGAATTTGGTTGGTGTAGCTGCAAGGCTTTTGAACGAGAATCTTCTAGCTTTAAAAAAAACTGGTCTGCAAGGAACAAACTCTGCTTAAATCCAACCAAATCTAAGGTACTTGTTATCTATAAATTTAAATTTGTCTTGGTTTCCCCATATTAATCTTGGAGAAGACGCAATAGAGCACGTCGAGTCAGCAAAAAACCTAGGAATAATTTTAAACAGAACGTTGATGGAGATGTAGTGGCATCAAGCTGGACGCAACAATTAATTAATTTTATTGTATTTTTCTTTATTTGATTCCTCCCCATGTTAAGGCTTCACCTTTAATAATAAGATTTTATAATCTTAAGATGTAATTAATTGTATGTAAATAAATTGAAAAAAAAATTGCAAATTAGAAATTTCACCAATTTTCGTTCACGACAAAACAGACATCACAAAAAAAATGTTGAACTTGATGTTGTCCTAGAAACGGATTAAGATGAAAGGAAAGGATATTTTCACATGGTATTTTTTAACGATGAAGCTTACGGCACACGACACAGTACTAACCGACCGGCTGATCTTCTTTGCGATATATTTAGGATCGACGAAGAATGTCCGACTTGGGAAGAGAAAGTTGTTGAGTCCCTCAAAAAAAAAACCCCCCAAACGAATGACACAACCCAAATGATATTAGTCCTCGTTAAAGAAGCTGAGGAAAATGAGAAGCGTCCTAAGAAAGTGTTGCTAGCGGAATGCGAAAAGATTTAAGTAGAGAAGCAAAGGCTGAAGTTTTTAACTCTTTTTAGGGAAATGACTAAAAACCAACAAATTAAATAAAAGGCAATTACTTTGGGTTTTAAAAATTTTTATTGAGAACCAGGGCACATATTCTGGCCTAATTGGCCTACTTGTCTAATTTTGCACATTTTAGTTAGGGTTCGCTTTCTTAGTACTTTGTCCACAGACCTCTTTTTTTATAACTGCTGCACAGCGTTTTGGCATACTCTCGACCAAAATATGAAGGAATTGGTTATGAATTTGGTTCCATTCATGCGAGATGCGATCCCAAAGTATCTTGAGATTCGATGGGTGATTCTCGCATTGCCCCAATCTTCGCTTCACAATTGACCATAAATTCTTAATTGGATTGAGATCGGGGCTTTGTGCAGGCCATTTCATAGTTTGAATTTGTTGGATTCCTAGCCACTCTGTAACAATTTTTGGGGTATGTTTGGGATCACCATCCTGCTGGAAAATTATCACTGAACTTTCATAGCCTGTAGTTGATAAATACGCTGGCAAATTGTTTTGCAAAATATTGAGATATTGAAATCTGTTCATTATGCCATCAATTTTCACTAATGGTCCAAGAGAATCCCATGAGAAACACCCCAGACCATAACTGATCCTCCACCATGTTTCATGGTTTTTTTCACAGACCAAAAAACCTTCTTCCATTGGTCAATGGTCCAGTTTTAATGGTGTTTAGCAAATGCTAGCCTGGCTTTAAAATTTTTTGCCGAAAGAAGGGGCTTCTTAGGTTTTTCATAAGCTTGCAGGTCTATTTTTTGAAGAGCGCGGCAGGCGGTCCATTCGCTCACTGGATTACCAATGACTTGTGCTGCTTCCTTAGGTGTCCTACAGCTGCAACTTCTCAAACTTCGGTCCATTCTTCTTGCGTCCAAGTCCGTCAATAGCCGCTTGCGTCCTGCTTTGGGTGTTGAAACGTCAATTTTCTTATTTTTTTTAAATTTAATACCGAGGTCTTCGATAATTTGAGAGCAGCAGCAATATTTCGAGTCGATTCACCACTTTTAAGCAAAAAAATAGCTCTTTGCACAATTGTTTTACCGAATCGAAATCGAATGCAAACCCGTAAAAGAAACAAACAAAATTTGATTGGCCTTTGTCATGAAGAGCTTCGGAATCGAGGAGTTTGTCTTAAGGATTAATAAGGGTGCAAAACTGTTGAAGCGTTGAACATCGTTTGACAACCATGTTGGAGTGGCTTTGTTTCCAAAACAAAATAATGTCAGAGCCATGAAGTACGAATTTATTAGTAGTAAAGATGCTCAACATAAAAGATGGCCAAAGTTTCCTTCAGCTTTCAATTTCTATCCTTGGCACCGAGCAGTCTTAGCCTTTTAAATATGCCTTTTTTGCTGATAAATTAAGTTGGTTAGTTAGTCCTAGTCTATTCCATTTATTTCCTCTAGTCATCCCTGATGGGGCTTGCAAAACCAAAGGCCAAAAATTCATGCATTCTTATATGGAATTTTTATCAACGCAGGATATTCAGAATGGTAATTTAAGAGTCGATCGAATAGCAGGGCACTTCTATTAACTCATTGAAAATCACCTCGCAAAAATATTGTCACGCACGTGCTTTTCTGCTGAATATCCGTATTTCAATTATGAAGGTCCTTTTTGCTCTTTTTTTTTAATAATTCCAAGGCAACGCATTACTTCACAACTCAGCAGTTCGAACGAAGCTCTGCAGTTGGTTCCTATCACACTGTCAAAAATATCCTCAAGTACAGCACGGTGTGGTCCTTACAAAAGCAGGATGAGCGGAGGATAACAGGATGAATGCGAGATTTCATCCTCTGTACAGCAAACCTGTGTGTTATATTCAAATATCTCTGAATTCGTATCCGACGAAGAAGAAGCCTTCGGTGATATCGAAAAGTGGATGCTACCCGAACAAAGGTAAAAAGAGGCATGGCACACAAAAAATATTTTCTGCGGAATGCTTTTGGAATTCAAAAGCTGCTCAACAAGGCGAATGCGTCCTTCATCTGAATTTCAATTCGGTTTTGCATTTCATGTCATACTATCCTTCGCTTCTGAATAAGTTTGTTCCTTCTTTGATTTATGCAATACGAATCTTTCGTTACGTACATAATGACCAGTGAGTTTGCAACAACCCATTATTCAGCGACCTTCGAAGAAAGTGCTCACTTGTAGGAGTGCAGATTAATTCCACTCGTTTTGAATGAAGAATTTTTGGCTAGAATAATGGTTTTGTAATAATTTGGTGACTTCATTTGAGACTGAAAGAAATTGAAAAGAAGTAATTTTCAAAGCGATTAAAAAAACCATGGGAGTCGAACAACACTTAGAAGAGGAGGGATGTACACAGGGGATGAAAAAACCACAACTCGTAATGTTTTATGAGGGACTTACAAACTGCACACTAAAGCTCTTTAGGGTTCGTGTGTGTTTTTAACGTGTTTTTAAAAATTGCTCCAGAGCAAAGTAACCCAAGTCGAGCGCGAAGCAAACACTGCCGTACCATCTCCTTTACTGGAACCATTCCACCGCATTTTCAGGCCCTTATTTGAGAACCTTAGGATAAGACCAGAACGCAGAATTTTTTGTCATCTAGTAAGCCGTAATCACATATTTAAAATCCAAAATTTCAAGTCTATTGTTCGTTTAGTTCCGAAGTTATGTGAAAGCAAAGTTTCACATTTATGACACTGACTCACTCATGATCATCAGAATAGAACTAGTACTTCCCATAAACTCAGAGAGCTGAAATTTGGCACAGAGTAAGGGTTTAATGGCCACATAAAGGGAAAACTATAAAAACTAGGATAATCGAAGATCTGGATTACCTGGTGACCCTGATAAGAAAACACCAGAGACCAACCAAACTATTAGAGATCGACATAACGCCTTTACAAAAAATATTCAACTTGGTGGACCGCTTCATTTGATGTCAAAAATCAAAGGTCTGAAGTATCTGAAGAAGAACCTTCAGCTGGTCTCAGCTCTACAAGAGATATGGTAATGCCCCCTTCTACTATTAGAACATAAAAAAAATCGGCTGTGATTGCAAAAATCTGGCGTAGTTGGACACATCTTCTTATCTAATTTAATCTAGCCTGGGCGAATGGCTCCCCTTCTGCTTTTAATACGCATATAAATTAAATTAAAGACTCGACTGGCTTTTATGCTTAAACTAACAAGTTTACAAGAGGAAATTGTCGAACGAGGGACGATAGGCGTTCTACAAAAAGTGAGGTGGGACCCGGAAGACTAAACAAAGCCTTAACAATTGGTAGAACAATTCGCTAATAATTTGATTCACGAATTATTGCCTATTGATTCAAAATTTGTGATCATACCTCGGGCATACGTATACAGAGAACAATTCCCAATCTGTGTGGGGTATGCCCTAACAATTCCCAAGAGCCAAGGTCTAAAGAAATCGCAGTAAGGAACCTTAGACTTGGCATGACTTTGTCTAGATGTCATTACTTTTTAGAGATAAACAAGCAGCTCCATCGAGACTTGGCTAGTTTTTTACAGAATGTTTTTGGTGGGATTTAATTGACTTAAATTGTTAAAATGCTCCGAAATTGTTAAATGCAACAAGGGACAAGACGATACTGAATACTTGTCCGGAGGAAGTCATTTCTCATAGAAAATCTTCGGGAAAGTATATAATTCCACGAAGAACCATCTTAAATAAACTCAGCGGTAGGCATGCTCGAAAGCCTGGACGACAGCTTGTTTTTAACTCAGATGAAAAAGCAAGATTTGTCGATTGCTTGCTTTCCTGGAATCCACGTCTTTCCGGGTCTCCACATCTGCTCCTAAGCGTGGAGACGTGGTTTCAAATCTGGGTAAGAACATCGGACATTTTTCACGGCTCCAGCTCTCGTGAGTGACTGACAATTACTCCGATGAGTACAAATTGTCAAGAAGGTAGACTATTTGTGAAAAACGTAAAACGCATACACAAATGATGAAGCTAGGCGATGGCCTTCGAAGGAGCTGTAGTGACAGTAATTTTTTTTTTTAAGCTTTCCTTGGGCTCCCCGCTGTGGAAGGAGCGTCAGCATTTTTCTAAAGAACTTCTCTTAGACTTGATAAATCCTTTTATAGCTAAACATTCTTAAATCTCGACTTTCCTCCCACAAATATTTGGAATTGGATGGATAATCCTATGTAGATGTTTTTTTAAAAAAGGATTGTAAATATCCAGAAGTCATAAGAAGATGTTGGAAACATTAGAATCCATCATGTTTTGTGAGAATGGAGAAAATGTTTTGTGGAGAACTGGATCCAGTAAACTGTGGACGGCATGGACTGAAAATGGTTCCAAAGGATGTCGTTATAACTTGAGTACGTCCGGATGGTTTGATGATCATATTCTTACAGTTTTGGTTACAGTAGCAAATAATACAAAGACTGAAGAAGCTTGAAGGAAAAAAAAATATTGCTACGGTGTGATAACTTGACTTCGAATATAACAGTGGATGCTATTCTAATGAGTCGCCAAAACCAAGTACAATTAATTTGTTTTCCAACCAACAGTACATGACGTTGCATTATTCCGTGTTCCGTACGAATCCCCAGGCGGAAGGTGTTCTCAGAATGGAAGGACACTCCCGAAGGTATTCGTAATACGAATATGTAAGAAGAAAAGTTTCCACCATTTTTGACAAAGATGATGAAACTAATCGACATAAAGGCTTAAGATAATTTGAAATCCGGCTTTCGAAAGTGTGTAATATTCCCTCTGCTTGTTAAGGAAGTCTTAAGATGAATCCACAGGACATCGTGCATTTGGAAAACAGTTGAGTCAGCGTTTTTTACACCCCAAAGCAAAAATATTAACATTCCGGCCGTGCCGAAGATATCATGACTTCTGTCATCATGTGGATGACGAGGACAATACCAGTACTTCTCGTAACAGGCTGGCGGATGAGAATAACCAAGCCACCACATCTCGCAAGAAAAAAGTCGAGGCCATACTTGGTTGATAATGTGCCAATAACATTGCTCCAGTTCTTCAAATACAGGCACTTTTAACCAATGTTTCGAATGGAGCCCAGAATTTTTTTGAGTTTAAGTTAAATAACTAGTTGGTAATATTTATATTCCCTTATATCTGATTTATTAGATGGCAAGCGGTAAAATAAATATCAGATTATATTTTTTTAATCATTTGCATGCTATTCTCTGAAAAAGCACTGAAAAGTGGTGTAAAAATACACCGGCTTACCGTACGAACTTTGCGACAAGTATACGCTTTTATTAGCTCTACATATAAAGGGTCCGCCAAATAATTTTTTTTTTTTGAAAATGCTATAAAAAAAAAACTGCTGAATATTTTCTCAAATTTCTTTGGTTAATAATGGAAAATAATTTCTTTCAAATGGTTGCCTCGGCTGGCCAAGCAGTAGCCTACACGATTGGTCCAATTTTTAAGCACATTATCAATTGTGTGCAGCTGTATTTCACCAATGGCTTCACGAATATTGTCCTTTAAAGCGTCAATTGTCTCTAGCTTGTCGGCGTAACACATATCTTTGAGGGCACCCCAAAAATAATAGTCCAACGGTGTCAAATCGCAGCTCCGAGGTGGCTGATAATGCGATCTTCAAAAACAGAGCGCAAAACATCGAGTGTAGCTTCGGCTGTGTGGCACGTAGCGCCGTCCTGTTGAAACCAAATGTTGCCAATATCCTCCTCTTCAATTTTTGTGAACAAAAATTCGTTCAACATGGACCGATAACGATCGCCATTGACTGTAACGGCCACTCCTTGCTCATTTTCGAAGAAAAATGGCCCAATTATGCCTCTGGCCCAAATTCCGCACCAAAGAGTGACTAGTTTTGGGTGCATCGGTTTTTCAATGTATGCGTGCGGGTTTTCTGTGCTCCAAATGCGACAATTTTGCTTGTTTACATACCCGCCAAGATCAAAATGAAAAGATGATTTTTTTGGCAAAATCGGCATCTCCTGTAAGTCGATCGCAGGCCCACTTAGCGAAGCGAAAACGCATTGGATGGTCAGTTGGCTTCAACTCCTGAACCAATTGGACTTTGTATGGCTTCATACCAAGGTCTTTATGCAAAATTCGTCTCAATGATGTCTCCGAAATGTTCAATTGTTGAGAACGACGGTGAATTGTTGTTGATGGCGCTTCACGCACACTTTCTGCCACAGCAGCAATGTTCTCGGGTATACACACTGTTTTTGGCTTTGCACAAAACAGCGTATGCACAACCATATTCGTTTAGCGGAAGGATAAAACTAATTATCTGTCAAATCAGACATGATCTAAGTGTTACCATTCACGAAATAAGAACTAGTTGAAAAAAAAGTTAGATGGCGGACCCGTTACATACTTGTACATAAGTGCATTTCCAGGCTATGCCTGACTTACGAATTAGCGTACAGTGCAGGAGCTAAGTATGCAGAATCTTCAGAAATCAACTTTGCAAGCTTCAACATTATGCATATTTATGCTTAAGATACTTCATGATATCAAGTCTCACTGTTGCCTAACATTACTATTCTATTGCATTTATCTTTTGAGTCAGACGGCACAGGAAGGACATTGAATAGTTAGGTGAATATCGCAGGATTGAGAGGCATCGCAACGGGTTTGCGTCGGTTCTTTATGTCTTTGCTTTTTGGGTTTGCTGTTCATACGTCTCGCCGTTCTTACACTGGACAATGAATAGAGCCTTATTTTAAATTCTTTCCGCCTTAACAAGTCTCGATTCCTTTGGAATACTCTGACAATTTTGCCTAAAGATGACTGGTTCCTTGCCCAAAGCAGCAAAGTTGCCGACCAACCCCTTTTTTGTCACGAACGTCCTAAGTTGTCAACAAACACCTCGAACTTAGGTATTCTTTGCTTGCGGGAAATGTTGACAATCGGTTCCTTTTTTAGAAAGAGATAAGGTCCTTTCTGAGATTCGACTGTCTTTTCACACCTTTTCTTAATTTTCTAAAGGCGAGGGGCCATTTTTCTAGATATCTCTATCTGTCTGTTCTGTTTTTTTTAAGAAGGAGGACTCGAACCAAAAATTGTTTCATTACGTTTTCGAGGGAAGTTTTGAGTCAAGATGATACCGATAAACTTGTCCATTGTGTATGCCATTTCAAACTATGGTTGAAAAAATATTCTATCGGTTACCGTTCCAATGAGATCGGCCGAGGTGAATACAGATTCAATCGCTTCCAATTTTACAGCTGACATCCTACACTAAAAGCAACAAGATGGCCCTCGGAATGGTAGTCGGTTTATTTTATGAGGAAAAGATAGGAAATGCATACAGTTTTTTTCAGGTTGCAATCAAAGCTAGTTTAATGGTTGCAAAAATAATGAGCTAAAGATAATATCAGAAATAAATACGATAATCTTATGTTGGGCGCCAGGAAGAGTGAAAGCGACTGACGAACACTCGAAGCCAAGGAGCAGTGCAATCCAATATGTCCACACTCTCTTTTGATCATTGAAAAAAAGGTCGGACACACACATATGGAGGGTTCCGTACCAAACCGATCCTACATGTTTTCTTAAAATACTTTAGTAAAAATGTATCGAATAAACACGTTTTTTTTATAAGTGGTCCCCTTTATTTGGACTTTATACTCTGTTAAAAAAAGCATGTTCAGAAGCCAAGTGACAGACAAACGGACGGATGGACAGCGAAACCTTAGTAAAAAGATTCCGCTGGCGCAATTTGGGTACGGAACCCTAAAAACTAATTTCCTTGGGAAATTGTGTACGGAAACATTAGCCAGGAATGCTAATTTTGTAATGGGGAATATCTGCATCCTGCTATGCCAATATCCTGCATCAACCGAAAAAAGAAAGCCAGTAGCACCTTAGGGGGACAAGAGTATGCTTCCCAAAATGCAGCAAAATTCAATAAATCCCAATTCGCTCATTTTTGAGATATATGGGCAAGACCGACTTGCCATGGAATGGCAAATTTTCTTCAAGTAAAATGCAAAACTCATTCAATACTCAGGAATTGTTCGACTTTTGCGCAAAGACGAAAATTGATTAACAGGCTCTGAAATAGAAAATTTACTTCACTAAATTTCCACAAGGGAGCATTTTAGTCCAATTCATAGCTTATTTCAAAATACTGGCAACACTTCGACATAATAAGAATGAATTTATAATAACACCAATCTTCTCGAAGACTGCCTTCGTTCCTTGATTTTGTCACATTTCCATCGGAAATTCTAAAGAAAAATCCAATTGAAATTTCCCAATTCCTGTTTCCGCAATCTTCAATCAAAGGACATTCGGGTGTATGTAAAAATGTTTGATCCAAGACCTGATTCCTATATCAAAGCTTTTGAGGACAGTCTCCAAGGAACTTCACTAAAATGAATGAGGATGAGATAAAACAGGGTAAGCGGAAACTATGGCATGTGTGATCCCTCATCAAAAATCTGATTAGATCATAATCATTCATAGCCATACAAAGGACCTCAAGGAGCACTCGACTACTTCTGAGTATCTGAGTATGGATGCTTAGTTGTGCATATATTATAAAGTCTAAGTAAAGCTATCACATACGTCGATTGTCGTTCATTATTTATTTACTTAAGGCGATATGTTTGCCTAAATAGATGGTTGATTTGAACAAGGACAAAGGTTTGAAGATTTCGTTATGATTGTGGATTCCAGGGATAAAAGGGTGGGCTTAGAATAATTTGTGTTTCCTTAAAATTAGAAATTCCACCTTTCTGTTTTAAATTTTTTTCGAAATCAAATCTTGACATCAATTTAACTAAAATAAGAATGTCCTGACTCAGAGTATGATTTATCCTCAGATTAATAATCATGAGGCACATAGTGTAAAAGATTATCTCAGAGATTAAGACTGAGCATTGCTTTGAAGATGGCCGCTTGTCACCGATTAGCAGAGAATTGTCAATATACTGCTGTGTCCAAAAAATAAGGTGACACTGTATTTATTTTGAAAATTTTTTATTTATTCTTCTAAATCAATTTCATCCCCTTCAAAGTAATCCCCTCCCGATGCAATGCACTTATGCCAACTCATTTTCCAATCTTTGAAACACTGGTTGTAGTCACTTTCCGGGATGGCCTTCAGTTCCGTCTTCGCTGCGGCTTGAATCTCCTCTATCGTATCAAAACGGTGTCCCCGGAGCGGTCTTTTGAGCTTGTTGAACAGCCAGAAGTCGCACGCCGCCAGATCAGGTGAATACGGTGGTTGGGTTGAGTTTTTAACGAAATGATCACGAATTACGAGTGCGGTATGGGATGGTGCATTATCGTGGTATAAAAACCAAGAATTGTCTTTCCACAATTCCGGCCTTTTTAGGCGGATAGCGTTACGCAAACGACGCATAACGTTCAAATAATATTCCTTGTTGACTGTTTGGCCGGTTGGAAGGAATTCATAAAGCACAACACCACGATAATCGAAGAAAGCAGTCAACATGACCTTGATTTTTGAGCGACTTTGGCGCGGTTTTTTTGGTCTCGGCTCTCCTTTGGCACGATATTCGCTCGACTGATCGGTTGTTTCGGGGTCGTAAGCATAGATCCAAGTCTCATCGCCAGTTATAATGCGTTTCATGACATCCTGGTAGTCGGAAAGAATTGTTTCACACACTTCAACGCGACGCCTTTTTTCCAAAAAATTCAATGTTTTCGGTACCAGTCGAGATTTGACGCGCTTGAGGCTCAAAGCATCCTTCAAAACGGTATTGACTGAGCCTTTCGATAAGCCAACTTCATCAGCAAGGTTTCTTGTCGTTAATCGATGGTTTTTCAACACCAAATCTTTGATTTGTTGGACGTGAGTTTCATCGGTTGAGGTTGATGGTCGCCCAGAACGCTCTTCGTCTTCGACACGTTCACGGCCGTTCATCATCAAAGGCTTTCTGCACCATCCTCAACGTATCCGCAGCAGAAAATTGATTCCGCAAACAAAATTTAATGCAAATTCTTTGGTCAGTAAATTTCGACATCGCAAAAAACGAAAAACTCACTTTTAGCAGCTCACAAAACGACGCGTATCTCAAACACTATGAATATATTTTGACATGAAATTTCACATAGATGTCACTGACAGTACTACCAACCTTAAAAGAAAGAAAAATTTCCAAATCCTTCGACGCGCGCAGTTTAAATTCATATGTCACCTTATTTTTTGGACACAGTAGTAAATATTTAAGAAGCAATTTCATTAGCGGCTGCTTTATAATGACCCAGAAATGTGATAGGTAACGTTATAAACTTAATTCCAACCGATGAGGTGGTTCTCCCACTCACTGTATAAAATTCAGGCAGTTTTCAAGCTGAACTCTAAAAAACGAACAGAGACGTTCATTTCATTTCATTTAAACGCATTCTTATTACTCAATTCATTTACTAACACGCTAGACAAAAACGCTTAAAGCTAGCTTAACTAACTTTACTAAGCGTAACCTAACTTATTGGCCCTCTGCGGGCGCTCTAAGTTAGAACAGGGACGTTCTGGTGGTGAACATGCACCAGATCATCTGCCGGGCTTGGGATCAGTGTTGCCAATTTTTTTCTGAGCCAAAGCACCGTTCCTAATATTTTCAGCGTTAATTTTGATACCTTTAGCACCAACAAATTTATCTCTCAATTTTTTTAAACAAAAAATAACATTTATTTAGTTCTAGTCGTAAATAAGTGTTACCAAGCCTTTGTGCGTCCAATTCTGGCCTATGCGAGTCCAGTATGAAGTATGAAGAAGGTGCTTACGAGTTTGCACGCGATTTACAGAAGCGCTCATTCCGACTTCCGTTATTGAGAACAAACTCAAATTGGGATTTTTTTATCCTAACCTGGGATATTTTACAAACTCATTAGAAAAGGGACACATAGTACCTCAGGCATTTTTGTATTTAGACGCATAGACGGCTGCTTGTCTGACTCTAGCAATATTCCGGTTATATACCAAACAGACAAAAGAGTCCTATAGAGCTCCTGACTGGAATTACTGTTTAAAGTTTAAGAATTATAAAAAAAAATAAAACGAGTAATTTTTGCAACTTTTTTGAAACTTTTTTATCAACATTTACACAAACATTTTAGTTTTAATATTGTATAAAGACCAATTAAAAATATGTTAAATTCAAACTAAGTTATGAGCACCGTCGTTCATACGACATTAACTTTGAAAATAACATTAGTTTATAACCATTGTTATATAAGAATTTTTATTGGTATAAAAATATAAGTTTTCCAAAAGTTTATCAATAAAAATATTTATTGGTAATCGACTTCTACGATGGCACGAAAATAAAATAAATAATAAATTTATTCAACTATTTAGGCTCCAAACTTATTTTGTTCCTAAGTTTGCTTTTGACTAGGTATGCTTGACTAAAACTCCTTTCAACATTGCCATATGAATGTGGCAAGCAAAGCAGTTTCAAGGCTAGTTCCCAAATGTTTGCAAAAGGATTTTGGTAGGTTTCAGCTTCAAAAAGCAGAGTAAATGAAGCACTAAAAATAAAATGAAAGCACTTAAAGTACGCCCAAGCACTAAAATGACATTTTGGGCACTGAAATAATTTTTTGAGCACTGAAATTAACGCTGAAAGCAACGCTGCTTGGGATTATGAAAACATCCACAACGATTCTATTCACCTACTCTTTTTGTCGATACCATACCTTGCTACAACCATTAAGGCATCTTCTTGACATCTTAACGCCTAAAAAAATCTGTCTAGCGTAAAGGGTGAAAGTCTAAAGCCTTTTTGCAACAAAGAAAACGGTCAACAGCAGTGTGCCTTTCGGCCAGTCATTTCGATGGCGATGCTTGACCACCTCGAGGCTACGAATTGGAGCCGAGACTCCATAGACTTTAACAGTCGATGCAATGGGAAAATACCGGGAAACGAGTCTCGAACATTTTTTCCCCCTTTTTTTTTAGTTACTGATATGTTTTAATTCCTTTGCGAGTGCCGTCTCTTTCAACTGCGTCGATTGAGAAGCTTGATTTACAGCTTGAAGAGACCGCAATAATAAATATTTGATATTCATTTCAACTTAACCTTAACCTTAACACCTTACAAAGAAAAAAGTATGGTGGAAAATGGACAATGAAGTGATCCTGTAAGGGTCCCTTTTTTCCTTTTGCGGTACGGAACCTTAAAAATGAAGGGACTATTCTGGCACTCAACAACAATGCTAATTATGCTTTTCATAAATTATAGGTCATTATTAGGTTTTCTCTGGTCATTATTTTTGAATATCGAACAGTGCTTTTCAAAGCCTTTTATAAAGGGATGACATCTGCCTTAAGTCTAAAATCATAAGCTAATGTAGGCTGGTCAAGATTTTGGTGGTAAAATGAGGCCGACTTTGAGTTGATGGAGGACCTGCTTTTAGGTTAATCGACGTGAGAGTTTCGTACATGGATAGTTGCAGCCAAGAAGTGTTGGTGCTGCTTTTCAAAACTGCTTTGTCGCGAGTTATCTTAGAACACCGATTTTTTTCAATGGAATTTGCTTCCACATTGGGCCATTCGTTGCACCGATAAGCGAGCATAGGCCCAATCCGGCACCGTGTAGCAGTTAAGCTTTATCGTATCTACTTTGAAGCAGAAAAAAAGACCGCTCTGGTCCTGGCTAGAGCAGCGTCTTTAAGTGCGCAAATATTTAGAATATTGTGAAGGTGCGTGTCTGTCCATATTCGAAAATGCTTGTTACTGTAATTGTAGTATAGCGATAAAGACCTTTTCTTTAACATCAACTACCGGTTGTTTTTTTTTTTCAAAAATCAATGCTTTATTGAGGCAAAATATATATAAATTCAATTTTCAAAGTATTAACCGCCGCTAGACACACATTTTTACCATTTTTCTGGCAATTCATGGATACCCGTTCTGAAAAATTCGATCGGTTTGGCCGCAATCCACGAATCGATCCATTTTTTGACATCATCGAAATGACGGAAGTGCTGGTCAGCCAGGCCATGTTGCATCGATCGGAAGAGATAGTAATCGGATGGCAGGTGGGGTGGGACATCCCATTTGAGCGTTTCAAGGTAAGTTTTGACGACATTTGCAACATGCGGCCGAGCATTGTCATGTTGCAAAATAACTTTATCGTGTCTTGCGACCGTTTCCGGTCGTTTTTCCTTCAGTGCTCGGCTCAAACGCATCAATTGTCGTCGGTAGACCTCGCCTGTGATTGTTTCATTCGGTTTTAGCAGCTCATAATACACAACACCCTTCTGGTCCCACCAAATGCACAGCATAACCTTCAGGCCATGAATATTCTGAACGGCCATCGATGTTGAGGCATGTCCGGGGTATCCATACGTTGCCCGACGTTTTGGATTATCGTAATGTTCCCATTTTTCATCACCAGTGACGTTTCGATGCAAAAAAGACTTCTTTTTGTGGCGTTCAAGCAGCATTTCGGACATGCAAAATCGGCGTTCGACGTCTCGTGGCTTTAATTCATACGGCGCCCAATGTCCTACCTTTCGGATGATTCCCATTTGCTTTCAAACGACCGGTAATGGTTTGCCGAGCGACGCCAAGTGATTTTGCAAGTTCTTCTTGCATTTGTGACGGATCTTGATCGAACAATGCCTCCAATTCATGGTCTTCAAACATTTTCACCTGGCCGGGGCGTTCTTTGTCTTCGGTGTCGAAATCACTATCGTTGAACCGCTTAAACCACCGCTGACACATTCGAACGTCTATAGTACAGCCTGGGTAAGCTTTGGTAAGCAATTGATGCGCTTCGGTTGCTTTTTTCTTTAAATGAAATGTTCTTTTGATGGCACGAATGTAGACATTTTACGGCTTTATAAAAACTCGTGTGTTTTCACTATTGACCAATAACCTAGACTGAAATAATTAGACAATAACATGAAGTTTCTGATGTGACAGCTGTCATGGTCAAAATTCATCTCAGAATAATAGATATGAAGTTTTCTGCAATAACGACATTTTCAACCGGTAGTCCTATTAATGCAGAGCGATGTAAAAAAAAACAATGTGATGTCCTGAAATTTCGAAAAGACGTCGTGTATGCAAGCAGATCCTCTGCGTCGCAGACAAAACCAATTAGTAAAATTTCTTGCTCTCCACGAAACAATGTCTTGGAATCTTATGTTAGGCATAGTTCAAGCTTTTCATAACAAAACATCCTTTAGAGAACACTCCAATTCATAAAACATTTAACCAGAATTCATAGAAGCCCATGATGGCCCGAAGAGAAAGCCATCTTTACATTTAATATTCTAAATATGAACATGTCTAGTGATGAAATAATATGCAAGATAGTTTTACCATGACTTCTCATTTAATGGTCTTGATTTAAAGTGACCTCAGGCGCCAACAACACTGCTTGTTTCACAGATACATAACTTTTGGAAATGTTAAGAAAATGGAATTACTTTGTTTTCAGTTTTCAGTTTCCATTTCCTACCTCCTCCTCTCATTTGTTAACTTTTCTTCGTGTTTACCAATTTCAAACTTTCGACAAAGAACTTAACAAAAATTTTAAGCGAAATTTGAGTTCTATCAAAACTCTATCAAGAAAAGGGTATCCACAGGATTATATGAAAACCAACCTCATCGCACACTCAAATTGCCCTCTGGCAACCATTCGTTTTGCAACAACTTCGAACCTGAGGATTTATTTTGGAATTTCTTGCGATAACTTTGGATCATTCAAAGGAGCCTGTCTGCTCAACATCAACTTACTTGCCAAAGCAAACTATAAAAAGTTGAACAACTCGTTTTGGGAAGCACACAGGGGGTTCTTTGTAGCTTACTAACTTTTATTGATAAAAAAATGGATATCAATGTAATCGTTTTCTAACGCAACTTGAATGAAGGAAATGACGAAAAAAACTTCCAAATTCTTATTTAAAAGAAAAAACCGGGTCACAAGTACATTTATACGCCATAATGTTTCAAAGGGTTGGAAGCGTAAGTGCTACGAACACTCTTTCCCCACTGCGGGTAAAGTGACAGACACATGTTTTTAATTCCTCTCAGGAATATTAAAACGCATACCAATCAATCGAATACAATTCAGCCGTAATGCTTAGGGTAGATAATTGAAGGTCTGCTTTCCGGGGAAGCTATTAAGAATGGAAAATAAACTGCGATTCCATTCTTAATTTTTTTTTTTTTTGCTTTTGAGAGGAGTCCTTTCGGGTAAAACATCTGTCAATTTTGGAGTCATAACTTTCGCGTGTGACTGACAATTCTTCAGGATTATCACTGTCTTGAAAAAATATAGTACAGATGGAGAAACAGATAGAAACTGAGTCGTGACTCCCTGAAGAGTTGCTGAAATGAGTCCATTGGCTGTACTACGGTCGGAACAAATATTAACAGCATCAAAAAGCACAAGACTCAGGCACAGATTAAGCCTTCGAGTCAGTACAATGGTTAATGGATTAAGCCACAAATATACAGTGTGACATTGCCAAAAAGTAAAGCGGCCCAAATTCTTCCATGAAAATTATAAAAAAAAACACACAAAAATTAAATTGGCAGTTGTTTGGCTCTAAAGGGTGATTTTTTAAAATACACATAAAATTCAGAAAAATGCATGAAATCTTTATTTGAATCGATAGTACGGTCCATATAATTTAATGTTTGAAGATTATTTGATGCAAATATTGACCTTGACTGCGCCTCAAATGGTCCATCCGCTTTGTCCACTTTTGGCATACTCTTTTCAACATTTCGGCCGTAATCTCACGAATAAATGCTTCAATTTTGTCTTCCAATGCGTCATTTGAAGCGGGCATATCTATATAGACATGAGCTTAGCCCCACAAAAAATAGTCTAAAGGCGTTTACTCGCACGATCTAGGCGGCCAATTGACCGGTCCCGAACGTGAAATAAAATGTTCACCGAACTCGCCTCTCAATAAGTCCATTGTTGCGCGTGCTGTGTGGCATGTGGCACCGTCTCGTTGAAACCACATGTCATGCAAGTCATGCTCTTGCATTTTGGGCAAAAAAAAAGTTGGATATCATCTCACGGTAGCGCTCACCATTCACAGTAACGTTACGATTCGCATCGTCTTTGAAGAAGTACGGTCCAATGATGCCACCAGCCCATAAACCGCACCAAACTGTGACTTTTTCTGGATGCATTGGTAGCTCTTGCAATGCTTCTGGCTGATAATCACTCCAAAATCGACAATTCTGCTTCTTTTCGTACCCATTGAGCCAAAAATGAGCTTCGTCGCTGAACACAATTTTTCGGTAAAAAAGTGCCCATTCACCAAAAATTTTACGTTGCGGTAGGTTGTTCGGCTTCAATTCTTGCACCAGCTGTATTTTAAAAGGCATCACACCTAAATCCTTCCGCAAAATTTTCCACGTTGTTGAGTAACAAAGGCCCAATTGCTACGAACGCGAGCCGAATCGATAATCGATGATCATCATTAATACTGGCCGATACAGCTGCGATATTTTCTTCAGTTCGCACTCTTCGTGTTGGTAGTTTAATGTCCAACAATGTAAATTTGGTGTGAAATTAAGTCACAATAGCCCGAATAGCCGCTTCAGTGGGTCCATTAAACTGACCATTAAATGGAAGAAGCGCGCGATGAACTTTCTTAACAGAGCACGCATTTTGATAATAAAATTCAATAATTTGCAAGCGTTGTTCGTTTGTAAGACGATTCGTTGTTAAATCATAGACCAAACTGAAGATGTTTGACAGTGAAACAAAACACGAAACGTGCGCAAGCTGTTTAAACCAGTGTTGCCAAAAAGATAATATCTAAAAAATCACCCTTTACAATGTACCAGGATTATTTTGAGCTTTGAGCGTTTCCATAACTTGCTCCGAAAGAAAAAGTCAAAATTCTCAAAATCAGTTTGTAACATAATTCATTGCCATCCTTAATTCTGACAGCGTTTCAAAAATTATTCCCAAAATAATTCAGCTGCAATTAAAAAGTCATTCGATCCTTTTAACTTCAACGCTATTTTTTATGAGCATCTTGATTGGAACATTTTTTCCCACTCAACTTAAGTAAAGCGGTTTTACAAGTGGTAAAAGTGATTTGGTATTGGCTAGTTTTGTGACATGATCATCTTGCTCTTTGTACAAGGACCTTCGTATGTCAATCGATTGGCTCTTTAAAAAGCTTGGATAAATTCGAAGCAATCTCGATACGTTTTCAGTTTGTGCGCCATCGAATGTTAAGTTTTCCATCCATCCGCTTAACATGTCCAATCCACTCGAGCCGTCGTATCAGGAACCTTCTGGCTAGTATTGCTCTCCGTTGAACTTACTACCCCACAATCTGATGGACTTTTCTGTCGAAGCATCTAAGCGCATTTTTTTTCATTTCTGATAAAGTCCAAACTTTTCAACCGCATAGCGTGGCCAGCTACGTTGCTCAAGAAAGGCTCAATTTCTTTCTAAGCTGAAAAACAATAAAATCATTGCTTCAAAGAAGTCCAAACACTGTCAAGCTATTCTTCCTAATATTTTCTAAAATTCCGATAATTTCCAAAGCCGCCTTTTACCCGACGAAAAACTTTCCCAGATAAAAACAATCACCGAAGTTGCTAATCTTCCTTGTTGAGGCTTTAGGCTGTATTTTGAGCAACGACTTTAAAGGATTTTCTTCAGAGGTCTTCGTTAAATCGATGGCTTCAATCTCATTTTGAGCGCCCACATAAGCTCACCCGTAAATCTTACACAATACACCAGTTCACATCTTCGCAGTCGCCTTTTTCAAGAAGGTTGCTTGAAAAGTGGTAACGTTTAACAGCTTTTCCAATCCGCCATCCAATGGCACAGAGTTGGTATAATGCTTGCCTTTCAATTGGAACAAGCGATTGGTGGCAGGCTCGAATCCTAGCGTGAGTCTTAATTTTATATCTGGTCACAATTTGTCGTTGGGTATTCGAAAAGTGATAGAAATTTAACTTAGTCCCGGATCGAGTTGACATTCTCGAGCTCCCAATTCGTGTCAGTAAAGTAGTTTCTGAAGATTACTTCATTGGCAACTGCACTGCGCAAAAGAAAATACCATACCGAATAAAATACTGCGAATTAAGCGAATGAAAATGAAAACGAATGAAAACCACTCATGGCGAAATCGAAACCAAAATATTTGAAACTACAAGAAAATCCTCATCCTTCTGTTCGTTCGGTGCAAATGCATTATAAAGATTATAAGGGTAGTCATAATCTCTTGGTGGATCTCCTGGAGCGACATACGTCCACCTTGAACAAAATTGATAGCTTAATTGTCTCTATATCCTTCTCACATTCGAATTTGGTTTCACGATGAACCTCTAAAATCATGAGAAACGTTCCCTCTCACGGTTTAAATTGCAAAAAGGAATCATTCTCGCACCGTATGAGTGAGTGCCGGAAGCAGTTGATTCAACCATGAGAAACCAAACCAAATTCCATTCCTCGATTTAGATGGTATGAATAAAAGGGAGTTGAAAAAAAAACACACACACAAAGTCTGAAAACCCTTGGTGGTAACGATTTTGTGCTCAAGAACTTCCATTAACCCGCAAAAAGGATAAAACAGTCTGCACGTGTGTACATATTTTTTTTTTTTTTTTAAATATTCCACGAAAGGGAATCCAAATGAATGCAATGTGTTGGCCGTTGTGAGATGAAATTTTCACCTGTGACTTGGTCCCGTCACCATCACCAACGTCTTTCCCGTGAAAATATGTGATAGTTCCGTTTCGCTGCCGTTGCGAAGCCATGGCAAATTCCCACGCGTTGAATATTCATTAAAATGATTTTAGGATTTTTTTTTTTTGCCTCTACATTTCTTGTTTGTGGATTTTTTCATCCGTTGGATGGATGGCGTAGAAAGGCATTGGAAACAAAAACTCTGTCACCCCGCTCCGTGGGCACACAACAGCATTTCATATGGATGAATTGTGTGTCCTCCATCAGCACCCAAGGGATTTCACTGTAATCTTTCAATTTTCAATTTTTCCGTCAGCGAGAAGCTTAGCTCTCTCGGGAAGGAGCACAGATGAGGTGATGGCCTTTTATGGTGACAAAGCCTGTCTCGGTGGACATTGCCTGAAATGTTAATATGATTTCACGATGAGTGCACTCATCTAACGATGTGATGAGAAGTTTCATATGTGATGTCTTCCTTATCTAAGAAAATGACAATTTCATCAGATTGTAGCCAGTTAGCCGAGAACATCCAAAGGATGGGCTTGAGGAAAGTCAATTTGGGTCAGATTGAGAGCCATCCAATTCGTGGTCCGGATTTGACAATCCAGTGTCAATCACAGAGACAGGCAGGTATATTTCGCGCGGATTATAGTAGGGCAGTTCAATACAAACTAAATACTAACAATTAGGCTTAAATTTATGCGTACGAATGATATGATTTAGTGAACAATGATTTTAATTTTGGGGTAATCAAAATCAAGGATATTATGCATGAATTTGACTCAACATAGAGCTCTGGAGATGGGCTTATAACACCCATAATAGTTTCAGTGGAAATTAATTAGGAACAAGGGTAAGAGCCTTAGGTTAAGAGGATTAGTGTTAAGGGAGATCACTTGGAGCACAGTGGGAAAGTCTTTCTTTCCGGCTAATATTTGTTGAACAAAGAACATTGCTTTAGATGAATGCTTGTCAGTGTATCGATGACTTATGCAGCTGTGGAAGACATGTGGCTGCAACAAGACATTGAAACAACTCACACGAGCTTTATTGCAAGAATAAATTCCATGGCGAGTAATTTGGCGTTTTGGTGATGCGAATTGGCAACCAAGAATGTGTGATTCATCATCGTAGAGTCTCATTCTGTAGCTCATGAAAAATATCATATTTTTGTACAGAATCCGCGAGCTCTCGACGCAAAATGGGCCAAAAGTTGGCTGGTGATGCCCTTTGTCCTGCGATAAGTTTTCAAATAAAGTGAATTTTCAAGTTCACTTAAATCCCGTAGACTTTTAGTTGGGTTCCGGGTTCATCCGAGTTTTTATTTACTTGTAATTAGTTATTTGTGTTTCCATCGAGAAATCCGGCTACTTTTTTGCAATTTTCCTGATACTTGGAGTCTAGTTGCTTGTTGCTTGTCTGTGGTTGTTTCGTTTTTTTAGGACTTTCTTCAAATTCATTTTTTTAACCAGAGCTGCCTAGTTGGTTGGCTAAGAAGCTCTGAGATTATTAAAATTGAAGAACAGTTCAATTTCACAAAAGAAGAATTAAAAAAAATGTAGAGTGGTCATCCGGAAATGAGTTTTGAAACTTCTTGCGAACGAACAAACTAAAAATAAAAACCTACGAAAAATCTTAATCTTTAGATCTTCAGTAAATCTTCTACAATTAAAAAAAAATACGCACATTTAAAAAAAAGTGGGTGTAACAATTGGGCCATTTATTGTGAGCTACGGAAAGCCACGGAGGCATCTTTGATGTGGGTCAGGAGGATGGCGGCATGCTTGTGGTTGGTCGGCTGTGCTCGTCGGACGGGGTAAATCTTGTCCTCCTTTCCATATATCTCCTGCTCAACAGCAAAGAAGAGTCGGGCCAATTTAAGAGAAAGGGAGAGAGAAAGTGGGAGTGAAGAGAAAGATTACAGGGCGTAAGCGGAAAACGCGGTCCGGAACCGGGGACCGACTTACCCTAGCTATCCTAGGCTTTCCATATGCTAAACTAGAATTAAGGCATAAAACTAACCTAATCCTAAACTCTCTTAAATCTATACTATCTACTTAACTAGCTAGCCTAAATACCCTAAATAACCTTAAAAAAGATATAAACTTAAGCTATGCCTTAACTAACTTAATAACCCCTAAGGAGTCCTAGCTTAGTTGATCCCTAACCTTCCACTTTGGACCCGTCATCCAGGGTCGCACAGTCCCAAGGATGAGCCCGGATACAGTATCTCCGGATAGGCCTTTGCTGTCTCCTTGGCCAGAGATTTCGGGATATAGCCCCAAAGGCGACAAAGTCAAAAAAAAAGTAACCGTCCGTTCTTGTAGTTTGTCCTAGTATAGTAAATGGACAGCCTTCCCATTATTGTACACACACGCACACTCACAAAAAAATTAAAAAAAAAAATTATTCACAAAATGAAATAAAAATAGAATTTCACAAAAAAAAAAAAAAAAATCACAATCCCCGGATTCTTCTACCGCCCATGGAACTTTTACCCCCCTTGGTCTTGTGTTCGATTTTAGTTGTGCGTTCTTTGTCTCCTTTGTTCTCTTCTTTGTTGTTTGTAATCTTATTAGTTGTGTCTTGTCTATGAAGATTTGAATTTTTTTGTCGCCTCCCTCAGCCTGCGGCACATCCAAGCCTATCCTGGTCTTTGGTGAATATTTTTTTTTTTCAGACCACGTCTGATCTCGATCGTTTTCTTTGCTTCTTTTTTTTCAGCTCGACAGAAAATCTTCTTTAGTTCTAATTTTTTTTTCCTTTTTTTTTGTTTTGTTGGGACAACTTCAATACGTTGGCTTTAACACTCTTAAATAATTTTTCTTTTGCCTCTAGTGCACACTTGCCGGTCTCTCCCTCAAAATTAGAGTCTTTCGTTCAAAATTTCAGGTTCTTAGCTCTAATGGCTGGTTTGATACCACATTTAAGGGCATTTTGTCCCACTGTGCAACGCTTTGAAAACGAATATTTTCGCCGAGTTATTGCATAACATGTGTTCAAAAGTCATTATATTCCTCAAATCGGGTACTGCAAGTACTTCCCTGGAGGACATTTTAATAATGCTGACAAAAATAGACACTATATCCTCGGGGTGATCCAAAGCCAAGGTGATTAAACTTCAAACAAAATATTTATTTTTCAACACAGCCTTCTAGCAAGCTTGTATATTTAGTACATTTTTTTCCAAGCACCTGATCCTCTAAGAAAAAATATCTTTTTCTTGACTCTCCCAAAAGAAAATGGGCATCGGCCTTCGCTATTCTCTTCAAATATCTTGCCCGGAAGGTAGTCCTTGAGGCGATGAAAAAGGAAGAAGTCACTGCGAACTAGATCCTGCGAATAGTTGTGGTTCAGCAGTTCTAATTCTGTTTCTCAAAATGCAACCATCGCAACTGCAGCCTTGTGAAACGGCATGATGAAACAGCCTTCCTGCTCGCAATTTACCCACATCTGATTTCGTTAATAGCCACCCGCAATCTTCTTATTTTGTCTACGAAGTAAGAGCTCAGCTACATGCATGATAGTAACTGTTCACTTTCTTCACGTTGTCTTCAGTGATGGACGTGGATGGACGTATTTCGCAGTGTTCATATTCAGTGAATGTACTTCAAAGCTTAAACTCGTTGGCACAGCATACAACAGTTGAATATGGAGTAGCAAAGTCCTTTTCTGCTTTCACCAAGTCGCTGTGTATGCCCTTGGTAAACTTTTTTTCAAACAAGGTTACTTATTGACAGCTCGTTCTCTTTTCAACACTGTGATCCTGGCCTATTTACTATATATATTTTTAAAAATTTAAATTTAATCGAAATCTAAATCGTTAATGCGTCATGATCCTTCGCAGCATTGAAGCGAGTTTGATGGCAATTTCTTCATTGATGTTGGCCTTCAGGTCTTGAAGTATCCTCCAAACGGTTGGCGCTGGATGACAAAAACTGTACAAAAAAAATCAGAGTTCGTCAAAAAAACAGTCATCGATAAGCCTAAATTGTGAGCCGTTGGTCCGTCTTGTTCAGACCAAATTTCCCCTAAATCCCAACAACTTGATCTATGTACCGGGGTTTTCAATAAGAGCGCTACAAAAGTTTTTTTAAATAAAACAAAAACTTTTTCGTATATCAACGAAATTCTTTATTCTTGTGAAAGTACGTTCGATGCCATTATGTATGGAACTCGATTTCTTTTGCATGACCACCACGGGCACGCTTGCAGAAGTCCAGATGCTGAACTCAATTTTCGACGGTTTTCATGCATAAATCGGCCGATACTGCTGCAATTTCACGATCGATATTCATACGAAGTTCATCAATCGTCGCTGGCTTGTTGGCATAGACCATAGACTTGACGTAGCCCTACAGGAAATAGTCTAACAGCGTCAAATCGCACGACCGAGACGGCCAAGCGACTAGACCATTTCGTGAGATAACACCTTCTCCAAACTTGGTTTCCAATAAATTGATTGTGACATTCGCTGTGTGGCTTGTGGCGCCGTCTTGTTGGAACCACATGCCCTCCAAGTCCATATCATCCAATTGGGTGTAGTAGCGATCCCCATTCACAGTAACGTGCTGGTCTTGATCATCACGGAAGAAGTACGGCCCAATGATGCCGCCGGCCCAAAAACCACACCAAAACGTTATTTTTTCGGGATGCAAAAAGGACTCATGGAGTACGTGTTACCTGACCAATACCGCATATTTTGTTTATTGACGGAACCATTCAGCCAGAAATCAGTCTCATCGCTGAAGATGAATTTTCGATGAAAATCCGAATCATTTTCAAGTTGTTGCTCAGCCCAATTCACGAACATACGACGCTTCTGGTGGTCAAGCGGCTTCAGTTCTTGCATCAATTTAATCTTGTAAGGATGTAGGCCAAGATCTTTTCGCGAAATTCGCCACAACGACGTCACAGAGATGCCCAACGCTTGAGAACGACGAGTGAGAGACACATTTGGGCTTTCTGTAACTGAAGCCTCAGCGGCAGCAATATTCTCGACGGGAACATTTTGTATTTTGCCTGTGGATTCAAATTTTTCCACTAGACGCTCAATTGTTGACGATTATGAAGACCATAAATTGGACGTAGCGCTCTTAACGTTGAGGCCACTGACTCCGAATTTCGGTAGTAAATTTTAATAATTTCGACTCGTTGTTGGCTCGTATATCTTTCTTGGCAAACCTTACTGAAGAGAAATGTCAAAAGAACGGCAAGAAATATGGCGTCGTTTGCTGTCCCTGTCGCTCTACTTTTGTAGCGTCCCTATTGAAAAACCCGTTATTCACGTACCAGTCTGAATTGACAGTCAGAAGACATCATTTTTCTCAAAAACTCAAACCAGAGCCCAACAATCCTACTTGTAAAAAATCCGTACCAAACTGTGACTTCTGATAAATGTAAAGGCCTTCGATTCAATTCTCTGAGATTGGTGACAGCTAAGTGACGCATATTCTGTTTGTGTCTCACATACTACGTTCCTCTGAGAACCTGTCCGACGAATATTTAAAGAATGGAGATCTCAGGTTTTCGAATGAATCTCGTTTATCTGAATGTAGTGACTCATATAACAACTGACTCTCGATTTGAGACAAGGCTATATTGAAGCCACTTCCGAAAGGAACACATTTCACCCGGTCAAAAAGTTAGCTTCGTTGGCAAATACATGCTACTGAGAATTCCAAAGCATGATTTTGACTGATCCGCCAGGAAATAAACCTTCAAAAACCTTTAATAAAATAAAAAACAGAAACATTTGTGTAAACATTTTTGAACCTACCAATTGATTTTCTTTCTTTTTTTCTAAATTTCTTCTTCTTCTTTTCATTTCAGATATGACAAATGGTGGCGTCCAAGGTCCTATTGAAGGATACAACTCTTTAACTGAATTGACAACACCCCCACCAGTCAGCTATATCAACCCGAAATGGGTCGAACCCTACTTTGATGCAGCCACACCGAAAAACGTAACAGCTCTGGTGGGGAAGTCAGCATATCTAAGCTGTCGGGTCCGAAACCTAAGTAATAAAACAGTAAGTCATAGCACTCTAATACAAATTCAAAATGTCATCTCAATCTGGTCCTATTTAAAATATGATAAATTATACGAATTCATTTTCAAAAACTCGTATTTCATAATTATCTCGATAGTCTCAATAAACGAGGACATTGTTTAGCTTCAAATGTCAATTATAACCAAACAAGTCATAACTTTCGTTGCTGTTTTGACACATTCACATAATCAATTCTATGGAAGCCAATTATGGCGTGGAACCACGAGCCGAGTTGAAAACTTTGCCATCAAATAAATACAATTAGTGTTCAAAAAGAAAACCAAAAAAGGACGAAAAAGTTTTCTCGGTGTGTCTGCGTTGCGAATTGGGATTAAATTAACAACAAATCACTGAATCAATTTGTGTAAATATTATTTCATAAATTATTAATAAACTATTTTTGGTTGGTAGAAGAATAACAAATGAGATTTATGGAAGTCCTTGAAATCGATGTTTTTGTTATTCGGATATCCTCATTTGTCTATATCAAATGCGATTGAAATTGGTTTGGACTAAGACGTCAATATACAACTACCTATTTTTATAATTTGCTCGCTCTCAAGGGACTACGAATACCCTTAAAGAGCTAGTGGAATGTTAAGGAGAAGAATTGGAAGATTGTGTAGTGGCTTGAAGCTCGGATGTTTTGTTGATTTCGATTGCTCCCTGAGTGGAGCGACTCAAGACAGAGAATTTGACATCGATTTATTTTGATTCGATTAATTCACAGTAATTTTTTCGAAATTGTGTGATAGTAGAAAGTTATGTTTTGGAGGATCGGTACATTACCCTGCTACTATGGTTATGCATTCAAGACAGAAATATGACAGCTCATCTACTCAAACAAAAAGCATGAGAAACCAATGCTCATTACAGCATCCACTTGGTCAGACTACTGTCATTGGTAGACCACTCCAGTTACAGTGTCATCATTTTGATGATGGAGACTATGCCGGATTCGAATACTTAACAAAATATAAAAATGTTTTCTAAATTTACCTGCGATCTGTTGATTCAATAGAAGAACAGCTGATGTGCTAGTTGATGTCTTATTGTGCTTCTTCGGAGTAATCATATCTACACGCTTTCTGGCAAAATCCACATCTACATAGCTTCTTTTAAGGGTCCCGTACACAAATGGTGCCAGCGGAACTGTATTATGAAGGCTCCGCTGTCCGTCCGTCTGTTACATTTCTTGGATGATATATCACCTGAACCATTGAAGGTAGACAAGGAAAATGGATTGTAGGTCTCGAGATTATGCTTGACCTCCGCAATATATTCGTGTATCTGAAGAGCACTGTAGCTATGAGTGCGAAAATCTTAAGAAAATCTTACGCTTGGAAGGACGCTTCCTCCGGGCATACCTCAATGCTGAAATGTTTCAGGACGATAGATATAAATGCGAGAACTGATTACGCGATCCCTTCTGACAATTTCACCAAAAAAGGTTTTCACCTTTGTCCCTGATAGCAAAGATTGGGAATCAAGTGTTCGAAAACATGGTAGTCAAATCTTCGTCGTTAGATCAGAGATGGAAGAAGGGCGTGGTGCTGGAGTATTTTATAATACTTTGCACATCCATAACTCGTTCAAATTTAAAACTGTATGAAGTATCTTTAAGGCTGAATTCTCCACCATCAAAAGAGCTGCTTCGACAGCACTAACAGAGATCCTTGTTTCTACAAAAATGACCATCTTAATGGAAAGCCAAGCGGCAACAGGAGCACTTAACAAGTATACCCTAAAATCGAAAGCAGTAGGCAACTGCATGACAGTTCTAAATGATCAAAATAGACATGGTGACTGGAGTATGGAAGCCAGCATCCTGACATGTGTACCTACGGGGCATTGCACAATAAGTTCAATGGCCGTCAGAATGGGCGTCATCTCCAACGATTTTGAAATGGAGACCTTTAAGCTCCTCCTTTGCGAATGTCGTAGCCTTCAGTTGAGACGACTTCGGTTCATGGGAGATAGAATGTACAGGGAACTGAGGAACCACTCAAGGACCAAATTACTTCCAATTTAAGAAAGTTCATCCCCTTCAACCAAACATAATCAAATTATGAGAAATATAAAATAAAAAAAAATATTCAGTGTTGCATATTGTACGGTGGTACGGAACTCTTCGTGTGGGTTTCCAACTTTGCCACTTCTTAAAAATTACCAAATCATATAAAGTTTTCCTCTCGAAGTAATCAAAATTACTGATTGCCTGATGAATCTTGCTACATTAAGACAACCAAATAACCAATCCAATACCAACCAATCGGTAGTACTCTGAGGTCGGAAACTTACTCTAAAGTTTTTCGTCAAGGAATTATCTCAGTTATTGATTAAATGGAATTACCTTTTGTGACTTCTCCATAAGAAAAAAACAGGTGCAATCAGATGCTGGAAATGATCTCGTCGTAGAACATTCTTCATGCGAAAACAGACCTGGTTACATGTGAACTTGCTGTTTTAGCTTATGGCGCTGTTTGGAAGGAAACAATGCTTTCTTTTCGTGGTAAAATAGATAGCGTGCATTTTTCTAGCGTTCAATTTTATTTTCCTCGTGTAAAAATAGTTTTCCAAAAGTCTTAAAGCATTATGCAAATTTGTCTCAATATTGAGACTTAAGTGTTGCTGTGTTATCAGAGCATATTGCACTGTCACTGTTTGTAAATTTTGGAAAATCAGACGTGAAGACATTCACAAAACTGGATTTATGACTGAGCCTTGGGAAGGCCAGTATAATAATGCATTTACTCTGACACGCCACTATTAAAAAACACTTTGAAACTATTGTTTGAAAAAATTATGCTTTGAAAATCATGCTTCAAATATATTGCAAGTCCTAAATTCATCATCATGTAAACAAGCACTATACCAGTTGATATTCCCTATGCTTCGTTTTTTTTAATATAATGACAAAATCTTTAAATCTGATAAGAAGAATTATGTCCACTTCTGAATCCTAGGGGGTTCTAGCGGATATATGGAGTTCTTGTCAAGGTTTTCCAGTAGCCTCTCTTTTAAAACTCTTTCAAAAACTTTACTCAGGCAATTCAGGAGACTTATAGATCTGTAGCCGTTTGGTGAATCCCTGTCCTTGCCAGGTTCTTAAATTGGTATCACTTTTGCTGTTTTCTATGCGTCGGGAAAGTATTTTGTCTTAAGATAGGCATTTTTGAGGAATGTAAAAAATAGTAGGCCTTTTGGTAATTGCTTTAAATTCCAGTGACGTTTTCAAATGAAACATAAGCATTGTGTGAAGTTTCTGACTGTTGGTTTTTAAATAAATTAACAGTATTCCCAAAGTTTTGCGGAATATTATGGTTCTTAACAAATATTGCAGCTAACGCGTTGTTCATGTTCTTATTTTTACTTTCATGATTTTTACCATACGCAGGAATTATTTTGCATTTTCGTAAAAAGCGTTCAGTATCCTATTGAAGTTCTCATTGCGATATTTTTGAATTTAGGAAGAGATTTGATAATTCAAACGCAACAATGGTCTTAAGCAAATTTCGGAGACGCATTTTTTCGAGGATGTCGATTGAGACATTATAAACATAACTTACTTAATTAATTAAGGACTATAAGAGATCCCATTCCACAATTTTCAAATCTAGGTTATAGGTTTCTTTGACTTAATAAATACTTAGATTTTAGGAAATAACAGGCAAATGATCGCCTCACTTAAAACGACAGGATGGGATACAGAAAAGGATTTATTCGTTATAAGTATGTCGAGAGTAGATGAATGACCCAAACGGAATATACCAAACGTTGAACAGGATATACAAGGGATACATATTACAAAAATCTAACAGAATATTTACCCAACTATTCGCTCTACTTCACCCCCAACCATTATGTCCTAAATGCTGCTTCCAGTTGAATAGACCAAACTTTTAAGCAATCGCGACGTTGGCTTCATCCTTTCAATGTCGATTTGGTATTCCCTTTCTTCTTGAACCTGGTGGTTTAGATTTGAAGATAATCTGGGCTGGAGCCACATCTTTGCATAGTGATTATGACTTCTCCTCCATTCGTAGATAGGACCAGGATTTTTCTCTCGAAGGATCCCAACATTTGCTCAGCTATTTTCCTAAACGTCCAGCATCAGCGTTTCTTTTTTCAGTTGGCAGTCACAACCTGCTGAAACCTCGATAAATTCCTTGTCGAAACTTCCCGATTCACCTGTATGGCAGTATGGTAAGGCCTTCATGTGACTTTCCTTCGCTCGATAAAAATTGTTTTTAAGTCTCACTATGGTCCGTCTACTTGAAAGCGTTCTATCAAACGTGTGCCGACTTCGGTGTGTCATAGCGGCGCACAATTGTCCATTTTCATAAATCTTAATAAGAATCTGTAAACAAAAAAAAAATAATATTATCTATTCATATAAAGTTGACAAACATTTTTGGCCGCGCGTGTCCTCAGCCTTCCGTATTTTGATTCATCTTTAATGAGGCTCACGCTCATGTGTCGACTACAAAGACTCACAAAAAAGGGCCTCCGCTTGGAAAATTTGTTTAAACTAATGTGAACACTAAAAAACAACTTAAGTTCAAGCTCAGAGCATGAGGCTCTATCGCTTGATGGCTGATTAGTTGAAATTCAAACGAACTTTGCGATAGCTGCTATAAGAAACCATGCTCCTCTGTAATTATCCTTTATTGGTTCAACTACTGTTCAAGTTCAAGGAACATTTCCTTTCTTTGCCAATGATACCTGAAATTAACGATCGAATTTTATGAGCATAACGGCCCGTGTGAATAGATACTCCTGCACTTATTGCTTCTCCGATTGTGGCCACTTGTTTTACAAATTCCGGACCTCATGCCATTCGTATTTAAACAAGTTGTTTTGTGCTGAAAATTCACGCTTCCTGAATTTTTAATTGTAATTTCCTTCTTCGGTCCGAGTCGAATTCACTTAGGGACATTCGTGTCCAACGACTAGATTCGAAACGTGGCACTCGACGATGGGATACGACTTTGGAATAGAAATCGTTGCTTCACCCGAATAACGAATGAGTGGGTGGTGGCAGGAGGGAATTGTACTTGCTGTGGAAAATGAAACGAATTTCACCCACTAAACAAGTTTCCCAATCAAAATGTCTGTTTGCAAATTTGTTTTAGAAAATCTTCTCCGGAAAAGGTAAACAAATTAAGTTATCGGAATCCAATTGTGTGCCATTGAGGTGGAGATGGACGATGGAAATCAATATCTTGAAAGCAAAGTTAAGTTTTCCTTTTTCCAAAGCACTGGCAAATATTGTGGAGAGCAGGAGTGTATTATTTTTTTGTGTTGCTTTTCCACAAATATTGATCGGAATATAAGTTCATCCCAGGGGAATGTTTTCGTTTTATTCGAATACGAAACCGACTTTCAGAAGGGGGCAGGGGTATGTATTGACATTTGTTTTAAGAGCAGTAATCAATAGATGTAGGTAAGTGTAATCGACTTGTTTGCATTCATCTGATCCTTGTCTAGATTCTGTTGTTAATATGGCTTTGATTTAGTAAGGGAACACAAAGTTGAAATTGTTGTTGAGCATGAAAGTGCTGCTTTCGAAAAACAGTCTTTCCAATCTTCTGAGTAAGATTGGAATTGAAATCGTAGATCTCAAAATTATAGTGAAACTTTGTTCCAGTCCTTTTTGCAAAGGATTTATTGTACCAATTGTTTTTTTTTTCTTGAACCTGATAAGAAGTTTCAAATCCCAACACAAACTGAAGGGATTAAGGGATACCAGAGTTGTAAAAGAATTAAATCTTTTGGGAAGATAATTCTATTGGCTTTATCCAAATAATTTGACTGCCATTGAATGATGTCAAATGATTGTATTTGTTTTAATTTTACAAATGAATTCACTTTATGTTAAAGTGCGAAGTGAATTCCCAAATATGAACTGAATTCACTAAATTCGAAAGATTTAACCTCTAAAATGTATGCTTTCGATCAGATGGATGGTTTTGTTTGATGCCGCTTTCAATACAATTAATTCGAGGGGCTAAGAACGTACAAAATATAATTCTAAGCGGGCGATTTCAATATACACAATTCTAACTGGCTTCGACATTTTGGTCAGACAGCACCCGAAGGAAGGTATGTTGAAATCTTCGCTGAGTTAAACAATTTAACTCAGCTAGTAAATGAGCAAACAAGAATCCCAGACATTGCATGTCACAAAGCCAACACTTTGGACTTGTTCCTCACCTCTCACCCTGACAAATACTCCATTGATGTATTGGCGCCCCTAGGTTCATCAGACCATTGTGTCATATCAGCCAACTCCTCTTCTTGAAACCACCCAGTTAAGGAAAAAACTCCTAAAAGACTTCTTTGGCAATATGAAAAGGCCGATTGTGGCGGCCTCAATAACTTTTTTAGGAGTTTTAACTTGTCACTATGTTTCCTCGATAGTGACGTGGACGCCGCCGCTGATATGGTAATAAATATTTTTCTCCAAGGCATGAATGACTTCATCCCAAACAAGCTGAAGACAATTAGGCTAAAAGAGAATTCATGGTTCGACTTGAGCTGTAAAGAGGCTGTCAGGTTGAGAGAGCTGAGTTTTCGGTCCTATAAAGCCAACCCTACAGAGGAAAACCGGAAAAAGTTTCGACGAGTCCGTAATGACTGTAATGCTCTTCTACGACGTACGAAGTTCTCCTATGGACTTAAATTAAGGCCAAAAATACAACGTTGTCGCAGTGGTAGTAAACAATTTTGGTCTTTCGTCTAAAATATTAAGAACTCTACTTCGTCATCGATTCCGACGCTCATTTCGAATGATACTACTGTTGTAAATAATCTTGACAAAGCCAATCAGCTTGCTGCACAATTCGCGGCAAGTTCCACACTTTCAGATTGCACCTTACCACCACCTGTGCTCGAGAGCGATGAATATTCTATGGAACAAATATGTTTTCGCACTCGCACAGTCGCAAGAGTACTGAAAGATTTAGATATACACAAATCCGCTGGTCCAGATGGTATTTCCCCTATAGTAGTGAAGAGGTGTTCTTCCACGCTGGCAAAACCACTGCGTAAGCTTTTTCATCTTTCCTACTCCTCAGGTCTCTTTCCGAGCAGATGGAAAACCGCATTTGTTCAGCCTGTCCCTAAAAAAGGCGTTTCTTCTTCTCCTTCCAATTACAGACCCATAGCACTTACGTCCCTTCTTTCTAAGGTCATGGAAACGCTGATTAATCGTCAGCTTATGAAATATCTTGAATCACGAAAATTTCTTAATGACCGGCAATACGGTTATCTAGTCCAATATATTCCTTCGCAGATGACAGTACCCTCAGTTTCTCATATGTTTTTAATGATTCACGCCCCTGCTCTTCGGACGTGGACGTTTGCTTAACTCATTAAATTCTGATACTGACAGCATTACCAAATGGAGACAAGCCAACAGAGTACAATTTAATGCTTCGAAAACCCAATGCTGTCTTATGTCATTAAAGCGAAACACTTACACCCAGCCATTGTCCATGAATGGCATTTGCATCGATGAAACCGAAAAGCTTTCAATGCTCGGTATGTGTGTCAATTCTAGCCTACGTTGGAATGACCACATATTCGATATAGCCAAGAATGCAGCGAAATGCTTAGGTTTTCTAAACCGGTGCAAGAAGTTTTTTACCCCTTCTGATTTAACCATAATTTATAAGGCTTGTATTCGGCCTGAAAAGGAGTACAACGCTCACATCTGTGCAGGTGCACCCAAGACCACCTTGCAACTCCTGGACAGAATTCAAATGCGATCGATAAAACTCATAGACGATGACAACATCTCGAAAACAATTCACTCGCTGGAACACCGTCGAAATGTGTCTTGCTTGACTTTGTTTTATCGCTATTTCTACCACCAATGCTCCGTCGAAATAGCTAATTGCATTCCGCCCCTCCAGAAATTCACTCGCAACACCCGTACATCATCGAATGCTCATCAGTTTACACTAAAGCCTACTTTCGGGCGCACTGTGAAATTTAGAAATTCTTTTATAAGCCGCACAATGCGCATGTAGAATGCGTTACCTCGCTCTATTTTTCCTTTGCACTGCAACCTACAACAATTTAAAACCAATGTGCCCTGGTACCTCCTTTCTCTCCCTTCCGCTTCTGCTCGTGCTGTGTAAAAAAGCACTTTAAGGGTACTTCAAATCCCTTGAGCACTTGAGCACTATTTAAAAAAAAAATCTAAGCTTTTAAGGTATGACAACATATAGGCGCCCATATTGGAAATGATTTATAAAAGTTTCACAAGTTAGATCGCTTACGATCTTCGATTCGCAAGCTAGCGAACCCAATAAGCGGAACAGCAGGGATCAGTCCCGCTTCCGACCTCACTGATAAAATGAGAATTCTCATTCAAAAACTACATAATGTTGAAGTAAATCCACTTACTTTTAATGAACTCAAATACTTTTAGATATATAAATAGATAAATTTGGTATCGAAAACAAAAAAACAACTTTCAGCAGTAGATTTGTTATAAAATTGCATGAAACAAAAATAAACATCTACTTGTGACATCAAAAGGACGTAAAAAAATAACTTAATAGTTCAATGATTGCGAATAGTTGTAAAATAAAATAAAACAGAATAAGTAAAAAAAAATAATAAATATAATCCTCAATTTATAAATGAATAAATAAATAATAAATAAAATTCAATAAATATGTAAATATATAAATAGATATGGAAAAGAAAAAATAATAGTGCAAGTAGACAAATAAATAAGTTGGTATAGTTAAATAAACTAGTAATTAATATAAAGAGGAGGTACACATTTGAATAAAATTAAACAAGTACTGATTAAAAAAAAATTCAATGCGGATCGTCTGTCGAGTGAATGGCAGAACCTCAACATTTGATCTATTAAGGCAATTTAAAATTCTTCCAATAAGACACTTATACTGCTTTATAGTCCTTAAAATATTTTTTCTCAAATCTGGTTATACGGCCGTCAGAATAGATGGTATTCACAATTTACGTGCTAACACCAGCAGTTTTGTACAGGTAACCAAAATTAATAAAGCTATTTATTCTCAATTTTATTTTGTAACTACTTGCCGTCTATTTAACAAATTACCAAAAAAATATAAGATGAGAAAGAAAAGTCCCAACATTTTGAAAAATTGCGCCAATGTGGCTATTTTCATTGAATAATCATGAAATAGAAAATGTATTCACAACATTGGCTTTTATGTTTAACTCCACCAACAAATGCTTTGTTATTAAGTACTGATGGTGCATTCGTCACTTGTCCTTCCGACAACAGAATGTTCCTAATTATTTCATCCAAAAACGTTTATGAAAATCCAAATATGTATTGTTTTTATTTTGTACCGTTTTTTCATGGAATAAAAGAAATAAACAAAAATATCAACTGAAAAATAAAAACTAAGAAACTACGTAAACTACGAATGAACTTCAAAGTGTTATGAATACCCCTCTTATCTGCGAATGTACAGCCTACCATAAATATATGTTTAAGTTTATCTATTCTTTGGAAGATCAACTCAATATTACCTTTTTGATGAAGATCAGATCAAGAGTGAAGCCAGAGTAGATTAAGCATCATTTGAAGAGTTTTGGCACAGCTTCTCCCAACTTGACAAACATTATGTAAATAGCTTGGAATATTACTTTATGGATGATGATTTTGTTATCATTTGATAATTTCGACTTTCGATTTACTATATGAACGGGCTTAGCAATCCAGTAGCAATGTTTATTTGATTTAATGTTTTTTTGAAATATGTTCATTAAAAGTCAGTTTCTTATCGAAGTGAATCCCCAAGTATTTAATTTATGATTCCCACATGAGTATAGCATATTTGATTTTCAGTCTATTATTCGGTAGGTAACAAGATTTTCGAATAGTTAAGGTTCAGCAAACATGGCGGCTTTACAATGAATTATTTCGGGAAAATTTAAAGTATAAATATGTAGTAAAAGATGGGATTCATAGCAGCACTTTGGGGTAAACTTGCAGGTGAATAAAATTCATTCGAACAACAATTATGAACAAAGACTATGTAACTACGATTTGACAAAAACTTTTACGCAACTTTCGAAACGATATAAGCTCTAAATAATTTGGTTGCACTAGTCAATCGCAGTATTTTTTAAATTTATTAACATCATTCAAAAGTTTGAATTAGTTGACCCAAACAAATGCAGTCTTTTTCAACTCCCTGCAAAACATGTCGTTCTTAAAAGAGTAATAAAAGCATTTATTTCATATTATATAGCATTCTTTTTAAGGCTTCTATTCACCTTTAACACGAAAAAAAAAACATTCATTCGGTGGAGAATTTTCCTTCCAAATGAGCCTTTAATCTGGGTCTATTTATAAGATCCCGCAATAATATTTTGATCATAGTTATTTAGAAAAATCGAAGAAGGATCGATTGACTTGGATATTTATTTATCAAGATGTCCTTTGCAGAGTTGATTTTCATCCCGAAATATATAAACTCCTTTACTCTCAGCTAGAGTTTGACGGATAAATATCTCATCGACAAAACACTCTTACCGCGCCTTACCGCGCAGGATTTTACTCGACATTGATTTTGATAAACCAGAAAATTTGGAAGATTTTACAGCAGAGTCAATTACAAATCATCCACACAAACACGAACTAAGAATTCCAGTAGCCGATTCAGCAACCACTACAACAACGCCACCCTTCAATCATACTACTATCGCTGGTCGATCAATTCAGTGATATCGCCATAAATTCGATCCCAATGGCAAATAGCGACTGAACCAGATTTAAAAAGACTAGATCACTTTAGAATTCAAACCAGCGACCTATCAATTGAACCAATAGACAAAGGCAAGCCCTTTTTTCTCAACTCCAAAGTTGAAAAGCCTTGAATGTTGCCATGTTGGCACCTGTCCGTCGCAGTGTCCGGTGAAGAATTAGGTTGAAGAAATCAGTTGACGCATCTACTCCCCGAAATCGCATAAAAACGCATTTGGTTAAGCCTAAATAAGTTTAAATGGAATAATATATAGAATATGCTCATGCTGAAAGGTCCATTGCAAATATAAGTGAAAGAATTTTTAAATCAGATCAGTGACTTCGAATACTTTAGCCCTTAATAATATTCGACTGGACAGCAATCGACATAATATTTTCCCTCCACCGGGACAACAGACCCAAGATACTTTAGTCTGGCTTACAGCCTATCCAATGGCAAAATTTTCTTGTCACTATGTCTAAAACACTTTCAATAATTGGTTTCCTCTTTTCGTCAGTTTAAACTCGAAATTTCGAACCCGTATCCGAAGTTAGCTCAAAGTAAAACCATCTTAATCACCTTCACAACGTACTACACTTTGCTTTTGAACTCAAATAGCTGTGAACTCATCGAATGGCCTTATTATCGACAGTCCAAACCGAGAAATAACCTTTTACCTGCCTGCCATAGCAGTGTCACCACCACTCTCACTTCTCCATTCGCTGCCAATGTTCATTCACCACTATTCTCGGAACATTCTAATTAGTGCAAGGCTTTGACTTTAAATGCGCACAGATATCTGAACTGTCCCCTGAGAGCCTCAGTTAAATATTTTACTAGCTTTGAATTCAAAATGTACGAGTGTACTGTTCGCCGGTAATTAGACACACATTCCTGATGTCGCGTTTCGAACCTTTTCTAAGCCATTAACTACTGAGTGTTGTTTTAAAATTTTGTTTGTTGCTTCCTTTTGCAGGTTTCCTGGATACGACACCGGGACATTCACATCCTAACCGTGGGAGCGTACACATACACATCAGACCAGCGATTCCAAGCCACTTATCACAAGGAGACAGAAGACTGGACATTACAAATTAAATGGGCCCAAAAACGTGACGCCGGGATGTACGAGTGCCAAATATCTACCCAACCGGTGCGCAGCTACTTTGTTCGCCTGAATGTTGTCGGTGAGTGTTCCCTAAAGAATCACACCCACCATCGCAGCAACGGAAAAGTGACAGGAATTTCGAATAAGTCAAGGATTGTGTGACTCCTTGTACTCGTTGTTAGCTTTTCGTCCTGGTACTTTTCCCGTTGGCCCTTCTGTTTTATTGCGAAAACATTTTTATGCGAATGTGTCAAATTGTTGCTGTGTTTTTTTTTTCATCTGTTTGTTTTGTATTTGCTTACAGTGCCAACAGCCACTATACTTGGAGGACCTGACCTTCATGTAGATAAGGGCAGCACAATAAATTTAACGTGCACTGTTAAATATAGCCCGGAACCACCTGCGTACATATTCTGGTACCACCACGAAGAGGTAAGGCATCCCTGTTATCCTGTTTACCTTTATTTTTTTGAATCTCCCCCGACAAAAACAAAAAAAAAAAGCAAAACATGTTTTAAGGAACCTTTTGCTGCGCTATGCAAATAAAAGATTTTCTAAATCTCATTACGAGTATAGTTCTGGGGTATTTTTTTTTGTTTTTTTGTTTTTAAGGCAAGGAGCGAACGTGATGTGTTTTTAATTTTTTAATGAGGACGAGCTCGGTTAGTGTCGTGCAAAAATTCGTCCTGTGACAGTTTTTTCTTTAATACATTTTTACACGTAAAGTTGGAGACTTGTGCTTTCGGTGTGGCGGTTAAAATATTTGGTGGAAATGAGGGAGGATATTAAAATGGTCAGGCAATAGATAGAGATAAGAATTTAATTATTTTTGTTCTTTTATTTTTTCGTGTTTGTCTACAGACAAGTTGATGGCTATCCTTTAGGACTGTCCGGATCCTATTTATCTTTTGTTGTTGTTTTTAAAAAACAAAACAGGAAGGACTGTGCTTTTTTCTGCGAAGCGGATAGAGAGTGCATCTGTAAATAATTCAAAGCAAAAAGGAAAATATGAAAAATAGTAATTTCAAGTGAAATCAGAACTTGGGTCCTTAATGGGGAATTTGTGCGCTTTTACGAAAAAGGGAATGCCAATTTTCGCGGATATGAAAGGAATTCATGTTTTTCCATGAACAAACTTTAGTTTTTAATTTTAAATTGAGTATTTTCTTTTGACTTCACTACTGTTGAATTCAGTGAGAGGATTATATTGAGTTAGCCCTAAATGGGTCGATATTAGAAATAATTGCATTCCAAAGCAATTAAAAACTTTTGAGAAATTCACGTAGAATCGCAGTCATCATACTTACTTAAAGTAAAGTGTCCCGTGCTTCCAGTTGTCTAGATCAAGCCAGAGGATGAAGGAAATCGTCTTTATTAGAGCATTGTTACTCCATTATATTAAATAAATTTTATTTTATATAAATTATTGGTTTTGAAGATGATGAGACCGTAAATCACCTCCTCATAGACTCATATGCGACACCTGATCAGAAAATTATTCATTGCGGTCTGAAGGGTTGAAGTCGGGATCGCCTCAATTATTGTATTAATGGTCTGCTTCAATTCAGTCAAATTCCTTGGTTTCGTTTTGTTAACCTCTTGGTTGGTATAAGCCTATAAAAAAATGTCTGGTGCAGTCCGGTGAGGTGACTGTTGAAATGGATACTTTCTCGTTGCAGTTCTGGGTAAAAAAAACCTTCAACATCTTTACCCCATTTGGCAGTTCTCACCTTGATGAAACTGCCTTTTAGATTAAAATGGGCCTCACCAGACAAAAACAAGCAATTTATGGAGCTGTTGTCTTCTTCAGCCATTTCAATCATTTTTTGCCAAAATTCTAGGCGATTAGGCAAATCCAGAGGGTTTATCTTGCTTTATTTTTTTCTTAATTATTTGCTCGCTCTTCAAGAGGATATTAAGACTCTTATAATGCGTGTAGCACAGAGCGAGTGGAAGAATTAGGAGAGGAATGAAAGATTGTATAGTGGTTTGAGAAACTCAGGTGTATTTGGTTTCATCTCACTTCCGTGGGTGGAGCCCGAAATGGGACGGAAGATTTTGATATCGACCTATTGGCTTTAACCTAATTCGCAGGATTTTATTCGACATTGGTTATGATTTATGAACTTTGAAAGTTTGGAAGATTTAGCTTAAACAACCCGCTGTCAGTGTTATGCCTTCACAGCAGAGCCATCTACACACAATCTACACAAACCGCTATTTTGAAAACACGAATTAGGAACTAAGCTGATACAACAACCACTACAACAACACCACCCATTAGTCAGACTACTATCGTTGGTCGACCAACCCAGTGATAGTGCCATTAACTTGATCCCAGTGGCAAATGGTGACTGGACTAGATTCGAAAAACTAGAACACTACTCTAGGAATCGAACCTGGGACCTATCAATTGAAGCAATTGGAAGGCAGGCGCTCTACCAAGTTCGCCACCCAGCTGTTTTAATCTTATAATTTGGACTTCGTACGGAAAGTCTGTTGTCCGTTGGTGGTCCATTGTAATGACCACCTGGTAACTCCAATTTGCGCCGATAAGTTTCGAGTCGAAACGCTTGGATTTGCCTGAACACACGATGCTACAGCCGCGAACACAGGGATCTCGATGGTACGGTCTTCATGCGATGCTTCCACATCGGCATATGGTCCATCTACTCGGAAGAAAGGCACCAAACTACTGCCTAATTTCCCTTTGGATGGAAATGAAGGACTGCAAAGCATGGCATCGTTACATTATTCAAATCTTCTTTTCAGTATCCTTAAATTTCATTTTAATAAATCAAAATAAAAAAAAATTAAGCCGAATACTCACACAGAAAAAAACGTGTTACGTTTTGTTTTTGTAGTACGATAAGTGCGCCACCCTGTATTTTCGGATATTCAAAAGAACAAAAGCTAAGAACTGTGCACGGGTGCTTGCCGGATGAACATGGAAAAGTCATTTGACACTGTATGATTGCAAGGCCTTTTTCACAAGTAGGATGGCTCAAACTTTCTACATTTACAAAAGGGACCGCAACAGGGTGTAGTTGATTCGCCGATCATGTTTAGGAAGATTCAGCACTACCACAACGATTTAAAAATGAATAACGACTTCCAAAAGTATGCAACCATCTTGTTAAGGATACCGAGGCTTCTAGGGATACCAGCAAAAATTGGGAAAGATTCTGTGTTTGGGCACAGCACGGGCTTCCTCTGCCCAGGTCATTATCATACAAAAAGACGATTTCAAAAAGGACATTCGGTGCCAAGATAAAGCCTGTGCCTGCATCTGTGAGCAAACCGATGGAAATGATTTGTATTTTCGATAGACAATGTCTCACTTATTTTTCATAAGCCTAATGAAGACAGTCAAGCTGGTAATTTTTATAGCCACTAAAAAATGAAAATAAAAAATTGGCAAAGGACCCGCTTTGCTTATCTACTCTTGGTCTAGCAATCTCCTCCATACGGAAGAACTAGGGAGATATCCATGTTTTTTAAAGCACGCATTTCGTCTTCCAAGTTAGGATCTTGGAACCCATTTGTGTCGACAAGCATAAGTAGCAGAGGTATTTTAAAGAAGATCTTCGCCGAATCTGCACTAAAGTACCTTTCGTGGAGTTGTTCCAATTTTCATGTAGGCGAACTCCTTATCACCTTTTGAAGTTACTGTTGTCAAGAGTGATAATGGCGATATTCCCTGAGTATCCCTGTACCTAAACAAGCGTTGAAGACAGCGCATTCCGTATCAAGACAAATCAACAGTTTGATTACGCATCTCCTTTTACAAATCCTGTACATGTTTTTAATAGTTAGGCGGAACTATTTTCAGATTGCGCATTGCATCGTGTATTTTCCAGGACTTTTTTTGCAGCTCAAAACAATGGAATCTTTAAATTCGCTGTTAAATTCGCTTTCCAAAAAGTAAGAAAGGCTGGGCTTCCTCTTTGATATTCCACATATTGTTGCAGATGGTGACTGCACAGCCCTGACAGAATGCCCTCGCTCCGGCACTTCCGTAGTAGGCTCCGGTTACAGTTCAGAGTATAGAGAGCGTGTCTCGAATGATTCAAAAATGCACTTTTTTCATGAAATCACTAAAAACATAATCTAAGCAGCTGAATACCAAGATTTCCTGGAACCGAACACATATTCCGCAAATTGTATCCAGAAACCATCTTATGACAAAAATATGGAAATTTGAATATCGAGCAATTTTTTGCAAAATTTTGCTTACTATAGCCCATGATTCAAAAATGCACTTTTTTCATGAAATCACTAAAAACGTATTTTGAGCAGCTGAATGCCCAGAATTCCCGCAACTGAACACATATTCCAAAAATTGTATCCAGAAACCGTCGAGTGACAGAAATATGGAAGTTTGAATATCGAGCAAATTTTTGCAAAATTTTGCTTACTATAGCCCATGATTCCAAAATGCACTTTATACATGAAATCACTTAAAATGTAATCCAAGCAGCTGTATACCAAGAATTCCTGGAACTGAACACATATTCCAAAAATTGTATCCAGAAACCGTCGAGTGACAGAAATATGGAAGTTTGAATATCGAGCAAATTTTTGCAAAATTTTGCTTACTATAGCCCATGATTCCAAAATGCACTTTATTCATGAAATCACTAAAAACGTATTCCAAGCAGCTGAATACCAAGAATTCCTGGAACTGAACACATATTCCAAAAATTGTATCCAGAAACCGTCTAATGACAAAAATATGGAGGTTTGAATATCGAGCAATTTTTTGCAAAATTTTGCTTACTATAGCCCATGATTCCAAAATGCACTTTTTTCATGAAATCACTAAAAACGTATTCCAAGCAGGTGAATACCCAGAATTCCCGCAACTGAACACATATTCCAAAAATTGTATCCAGAAACCGTCTAATGACAAAAATATGGAGATTTGAATATCGAGCAATTTTTTGCAAAATTTTGCTTTCTAGAGCTCATGATTCCAAAATGCACTTTTTTCATGAAATCACTAAAAACATAATCTAAGCAGCTGAATACCAAGATTTCCTGGAACCGAACACATATTCCGCAAATTGTATCCAGAAACCATCTTATGACAAAAATATGGAAATTTGAATATCGAGCAATTTTTTGCAAAATTTTGCTTACTATAGCCCATGATTCAAAAATGCACTTTTTTCATGAAATCACTAAAAACGTATTTTGAGCAGCTGAATGCCCAGAATTCCCGCAACTGAACACATATTCCAAAAATTGTATCCAGAAACCGTCGAGTGACAGAAATATGGAAGTTTGAATATCGAGCAAATTTTTGCAAAATTTTGCTTACTATAGCCCATGATTCCAAAATGCACTTTATACATGAAATCACTTAAAATGTAATCCAAGCAGCTGTATACCAAGAATTCCTGGAACTGAACACATATTCCAAAAATTGTATCCAGAAACCGTCTAATGACAAAAATACGGAAGTTTGAATACCGAGCAATTTTTTGCAAAATTTTGCTTACTATAGCCCATGATTCCAAAATGCACTTTTTTCATGAAATCACTAAAAACGTATTCCAAGCAGCTAAATACAAAGAATTCCTGGAACTGAACACATATTCCAAAAATTGTATCCAGAAACCGTCTAATGACAAAAATATGGAGGTTTGAATATCGAGCAATTTTTTGCAAAATTTTGCTTACTCTAGCCCATGATTCGAAAATGCACTTTTTTCATGAAATCACTAAAAACGTATTCCAAGCAGCTGAATACCAAGAATTCCTGGAACTGAACACATATTCCAAAAATTGTATCCAGAAACCGTCTAATGACAAAAATATGGAAGTTTGAATATCGAGCAATTTTTTACAAAATTTTGCTTACTATAGCCCATGATTCCAAAATGCACTTTTTTCATGAAATCACTAAAAACGTAATCCGAGCAGCTGAATACCAAGAATTCCTGGAACTGAACACATATTCCAAAAATTGTATCCAGAAACCGTCTAATGACAAAAATACGGAAGTTTGAATACCGAGCAATTTTTTGCAAAATTTTGCTTACTATAGCCCATGATTCCAAAATGCACTTTTTTCATGAAATCACTAAAAACGTATTCCAAGCAGCTGAATACCAAGAATGCCTGGAACTGAACACATATTCCAAAAATTGTATCCAGAAACCGTCTAATGACAAAAATACGGAAGTTTGAATACCGAGCAATTTTTTGCAAAATTTTGCTTACTATAGCCCATGATTCCAAAATGCACTTTTTTCATGAAATCACTTAAAATCTATTTTGAGCAGCTGAATACCAAGAATTCCTGGAACTGAACACATATTCCAAAAATTGTATCCAGAAACCGTCTAATGACAAAAATGTGGAGGTTTGAATATCGAGCAATTTTTTGCAAAATTTTGCTTACTATAGCCCATGATTCCAAAATGCACTTTTTTCATGAAATCACTAAAAACGTATTCCAAGCAGCTGAATACCAAGAATGCCTGGAACTGAACACATATTCCAAAAATTGTATCCAGAAACCGTCGAGTGACAGAAATATGGAAGTTTGAATATCGAGCAAATTTTTGCAAAATTTTGCTTACTATAGCCCATGATTCCAAAATGCACTTTTTTCATGAAATCACTTAAAACGTAATCCAAGCAGCTGTATACCAAGAATTCCTGGAACTGAACACATATTCCAAAAATTGTATCCAGAAACCGTCTAATGACAAAAATACGGAAGTTTGAATACCGTGCAATTTTTTGCAAAATTTTGCTTACTATAGACCATGATTCCAAAATGCACTTTTTGAATGAAATCACTAAAAACCTATTTTGAGCAGCTGAATACCAAGAATTCCTGGAACTGAACACATGTTCCAAAAATTGTATCCAGAAACCGTCTAATGACAAAAATACGGAAGTTTGAATACCGAGCAATTTTTTGCAAAATTTTGCTTACTATAGCCCATGATTCCAAAATGCACTTTTTTCATGAAATCACTTAAAACGTATTCCAAGCAGCTGAATACCAAGAATGCCTGGAACTGAACACATATTCCAAAAATTGTATCCAGAAACCGTCGAGTGACAGAAATATGGAAGTTTGAATATCGAGCAAATTTTTGCAAAATTTTGCTTACTATAGCCCATGATTCCAAAATGCACTTTTTTCATGAAATCACTTAAAACGTAATCCAAGCAGCTGTATACCAAGAATTCCTGGAACTGAACACATATTCCAAAAATTGTATCCATAAACCGTCTAATGACAAAAATACGGAAGTTTGAATACCGAGCAATTTTTTGCAAAATTTTGCTTACTACAGCCCATGATTCCAATATGCACTTTTTTCATGAAATCACCAAAAACGTAATCCGAGCAGCTGAATACCAAGAATTCCTGGAACTGAACACATATTCCAAAAATTGTATCCAGAAACCGTCTAATGACAAAAATCTGGAGGTTTGAATATCGAGCAATTTTTTGCAAAATTTTGCTCACTACAGCCCATGATTCCAATATGCACTTTTTTCATGAAATCACTAAAAACGTAATCCGAGCAGCTGAATACCAAGAATTCCTGGAACTGAACACATATTCCAAAAATTATATCCAGAAACCGTCTAATGACAAAAATACGGAAGTTTGAATACCGAGCAATTTTTTGCAAAATTTTGCTTACTACAGCCCATGATTCCAATATGCACTTTTTTCATGAAATCACTAAAAACGTAATCCGAGCAGCTGAATACCAAGAATTCCTGGAACTGAACACATATTCCAAAAATTGTATCCAGAAACCGTCTAATGACAAAAATCTGGAGGTTTGAATATCGAGCAATTTTTTGCAAAATTTGGCTTACTATAGACCATGATTCCAAAATGCACTTTTTGAATGAAATCACTAAAAACCTATTTTGAGCAGCTGAATACCAAGAATTCCTGGAACTGAACACATGTTCCAAAAATTGTATCCAGAAACCGTCTAATGACAAAAATATGGAGGTTTGAATATCGAGAAATTTTTTGCAAAATTTTGCTTACTATAGCCCATGATTCCAAAATGCACTTTTTTCATGAAATCATTAAAAACGTATTCCAAGCAGCTGAATACCAAGAATTCCTGGATCTGAACACATATTCCAAAAATTTTATTCAGAGACCGTCTAATGACAAGAATACGGAAGTTTGAATATCGAGCAATTTTTTGCAAAATTTTGCTTACTATAGCCCATGATTCCAAAATGCACTTTTTTCATGAAATCACTTAAAATCTATTTTGAGCAGCTGAATACCAAGAATTCCTGGAACTGAACACATATTCCAAAAATTGTATCCAGAAACCGTCTAATGACAAAAATATGGAGGTTTGAATATCGAGCAATTTTTTGCAAAATTTTGCTTACTATAGCCCATGATTCCAAAATGCACTTTTTTCATGAAATCACTAAAAACGTATTCCAAGCAGCTGAATACCAAGAATTCCTGGAACTGAACACATATTCCAAAAATTGTATCCAGAAACCGTCTAATGACAAAAATATGGAAGTTTGAATATCGAGCAATTTTTTGCAAAATTTTGCTTACTATAGCCCATGATTCCAAAATGCACTTTTTTCATGAAATCATTAAAAACGTATTCCAAGCAGCTGAATACCAAGAATTCCTGGAACTGAACACGTATTCCAAAAATTGTATCCAGAAACCGTCTAATGACAAAAATATGGAAGTTTGAATATCGAGCAATTTTTTGCAAAATTTTGCTTACTATAGCCCATGATTCCAAAATGCACTTTTTTCATGAAATCACTAAAAACGTATTCCAAGCAGCTGAATACCAAGAATTCCTGGAACTGAACACATATTTCAAAAATTGTATCCAGAAACCGTCTAATGACAAAAATATGGAAGTTTGAATATCGAGCAATTTTTTGCAAAATTTTGCTTACTATAGCCCATGATTCCAAAATGCACTTTTTTCATGAAATCACTAAAAACGTATTCCAAGCAGCTGAATACCAAGAATTCTTGGAACTGAACACATATTCCAAAAATTGTATCCAGAAACCGTCTAATGACAAAAATATGGAAGTTTGAATATCGAGCAATTTTTTGCAAAATTTTGCTTACTATAGCCCATGATTCCAAAATGCACTTTTTTCATGAAATCACTAAAAACGTATTCCAAGCAGCTGAATACCAAGAATTCCTGGAACTGAACACATATTCCAAAAACTGTATCCAGAAACCGTCTAATGACAAAAATATGGAAGTTTGAATATCGAGCAATTTTTTGCAAAATTTTGCTTACTATAGCCCATGATTCCAAAATGCACTTTTTTCATGAAATCATTAAAAACGTATTCCAAGCAGCTGAATACCAAGAATTCCTGGAACTGAACACATATTCCAAAAATTGTATCCAGAAACCGTCTAATGACAAAAATATGGAAGTTTGAATATCGAGCAATTTTTTGCAAAATTTTGCTTACTATAGCCCATGATTCCAAAATGCACTTTTTTCTTGAAATCACTTAAAACGTATTCCAAGCAGCTGAATACCAAGAATTCCTGGAACTGAACACATATTCCAAAAATTGTATCCAGAAACCGTCTAATGACAAAAATATGGAGGTTTGAATATCGAGCAATTTTTTGCAAAATTTTGCTTACTATAGCCCATGATTCCAAAATGCACTTTTTTCATGAAATCACTAAAAACGTATTCCAAGCAGCTGAATACCAAGAATTCCTGGAACTGAACACATATTCCAAAAATTTTATTCAGAAACCGTCTAATGACAAGAATACGGAAGTTTGAATATCGAGCAATTTTTTGCAAAATTTTGCTTACTATAGCCCATGATTCCAAAATGCACTTTTTTCATGAAATCACTAAAAACGTATTCCAAGCAGCTGAATACCAAGAATTCCTGGAACTGAACACATATTCCAAAAATTGTATCCAGAAACCGTCTAATGACAAAAATATGGAAGTTTGAATATCGAGCAATTTTTTGCAAAATTTTGCTTACTATAGCCCATGATTCCAAAATGCACTCTTTTCATGAAATCATTAAAAACGTTTTCCAAGCAGCTGAATACCAAGAATTCCTGGAACTGAACACATATTCCAAAAATTGTATCCAAAAACCGTCTAATGACAAAAATATGGAAGTTTGAATATCGAGCAATTTTTTGCAAAATTTTGCTTACTATAGCCCATGATTCCAAAATGCACTTTTTTCATGAAATCACTTAAAACGTATTCCAAGCAGCTGAATACCAAGAATTCCTGGAACTGAACACATATTCCAAAAATTGTATCCAGAAACCGTCTAATGACAAAAATATGGAGGTTTGAATATCGAGCAATTTTTTGCAAAATTTTGCTTACTATAGCCCATGATTCCAAAATGCACTTTTTTCATGAAATCACTAAAAACGTATTCCAAGCAGCTGAATACCAAGAATTCCTGGAACTGAACACATATTCCAAAAATTGTATCCAGAAACCGTCTAATGACAAAAATATGGAAGTTTGAATATCGAGCAATTTTTTGCAAAATTTTGCTTACTATGGCCCATGATTCAAAAATGCACTTTTTTCATGAAATCATTAAAAACGTATTCCAAGCAGCTGAATACCAAGAATTCCTGGAACTGAACACATATTCCAAAAATTGTATCCAGAAACCGTCTAATGACAAAAACATGGAAGTTTGAATATCGAGCAATTTTTTGCAAAATTTTGCTTACTATAGCCCATGATTCCAAAATGCACTTTTTTCATGAAATCACTAAAAACGTATTCCAAGCAACTGAATACCAAGAATTCCTGGAACTGAACACATATTCCAAAAATTGTATCCAGAAACCGTCTAATGACAAAAATATGGAAGTTTGAATATCGAGCAATTTTTTGCAAAATTTTGCTTACTATAGCCCATGATTCCAAAATGCACTTTTTTCATGAAATCACTTAAAACGTATTCCAAGCAACTGAATACCAAGAATTCCTGGAACTGAACACATATTCCAAAAATTGTATCCAGAAACCGTCTAATGACAAAAATATGGAAGTTTGAATATCGAGCAATTTTTTGCAAAATTTTGCTTACTATAGCCCATGATTCCAAAATGCACTTTTTTCATGAAATCACTTAAAACGTATTCCAAGCAGCTGAATACCAAGAATTCCTGGAACTGAACACATATTCCAAAAATTGTATCCAGAAACCGTCTAATGACAAAAATATGGAGGTTTGAATATCGAGCAATTTTTTGCAAAATTTTGCTTACTATAGCCCATGATTCCAAAATGCACTTTTTTCATGAAATCACTAAAAACGTATTCCAAGCAGCTGAATACCAAGAATTCCTGGAACTGAACACATATTCCAAAAATTGTATCCAGAAACCGTCTAATGACAAAAATATGGAAGTTTGAATATCGAGCAATTTTTTGCAAAATTTTGCTTACTATAGCCCATGATTCCAAAATGCACTTTTTTCATGAAATCACTAAAAACGTATTCCAAGCAGCTGAATACCAAGAATTCCTGGAACTGAACACATATTCCAAAAATTGTATCCAGAAACCGTCTAATGACAAAAATATGGAAGTTTGAATATCGAGCAATTTTTTGCAAAATTTTGCTTACTATAGCCCATGATTCCAAAATGCACTTTTTTCATGAAATCACTAAAAACGTATTCCAAGCAGCTGAATACCAAGAATTCCTGGAACTGAACACATATTCCAAAAATTGTATCCAGAAACCGTCTAATGACAAAAATATGGAGGTTTGAATATCGAGCAATTTTTTGCAAAATTTTGCTTACTATAGCCCATGATTCCAAAATGCACTTTTTTCATGAAATCACTAAAAACGTATTCCAAGCAACTGAATACCAAGAATTCCTGGAACTGAACACATATTCCAAAAATTGTATCCAGAAACCGTCTAATGACAAAAATATGGAAGTTTGAATATCGAGCAATTTTTTGCAAAATTTTGCTTACTATAGCCCATGATTCCAAAATGCACTTTTTTCATGAAATCACTTAAAACGTATTCCAAGCAGCTGAATACCAAGAATTCCTGGAACTGAACACATATTCCAAAAATTGTATCCAGAAACCGTCCAATGACAAAAATATGGAAGTTTGAATATCGAGCAATTTTTTGCAAAATTTTGCTTACTATAGCCCATGATTCCAAAATGCACTTTTTTCATGAAATCACTAAAAACGTATTCCAAGCAGCTGAATACCAAGAATTCCTGGAACTGAACACATATTCCAAAAATTGTATCCAGAAACCGTCTAATGACAAAAATATGGAAGTTTGAATATCGAGCAATTTTTTGCAAAATTTTGCTTACTATAGCCCATGATTCCAACATGCACTTTTTTCATGAAATCACTAAAAACGTATTCCAAGCAGCTGAATACCAAGAATTCCTGGAACTGAACACATATTCCAAAAATTGTATCCAGAAACCGTCTAATGACAAAAATATGGAAGTTTGAATATCGAGCAATTTTTTGCAAAATTTTGCTTGCTATAGCCCATGATTCCAAAATGCACTTTTTCATGAAATCACTAAAAACGTATTCCAAGCAGCTGAATACCAAGAATTCCTGGAACTGAACACATATTCCAAAAATTGTATCCAGAAACCGTCTAATGACAAAAATATGGAAGTTTGAATATCGAGCAATTTTTTGCAAAATTTTGCTTACTATAGCCCATGATTCCAAAATGCACTTTTTTCATGAAATCACTAAAAACGTATTCCAAGCAGCTGAATACCAAGAATTCCTGGAACTGAACACATATTCCAAAAATTGTATCCAGAAACCGTCTAATGACAAAAATATGGAAGTTTGAATATCGAGCAATTTTTTGCAAAATTTTGCTTACTATAAACCCATGATTCCAAAATGCACTTTTTTCATGAAATCATTAAAAACGTATTCCAAGCAGCTGAATACCAAGAATTCCTGGAACTGAACACATATTCCAAAAATTGTATCCAGAAACCGTCTAATGACAAAAATATGGAAGTTTGAATATCGAGCAATTTTTTGCAAAATTTTGCTTACTTTAGCCCATGATTCCAAAATGCACTTTTTTCATGAAATCACTTAAAACGTATTCCAAGCAGCTGAATACCAAGAATTCCTGGAACTGAACACATATTCCAAAAATTGTATCCAGAAACCGTCTAATGACAAAAATATGGAGGTTTGAATATCGAGCAATTTTTTGCAAAATTTTGCTTACTATAGCCCATGATTCCAAAATGCACTTTTTTCATGAAATCACTAAAAACGTATTCCAAGCAGCTGAATACCAAGAATTCCTGGAACTGAACACATATTCCAAAAATTGTATCCAGAAACCGTCTAATGACAAAAATATGGAAGTTTGAATATCGAGCAATTTTTTGCAAAATTTTGCTTACTATAGCCCATGATTCCAAAATGCACTTTTTTCATGAAATCATTAAAAACGTATTCCAAGCAGCTGAATACCAAGAATTCCTGGAACTGAACACATATTCCAAAAATTGTATCCAGAAACCGTCTAATGACAAAAATATGGAAGTTTGAATATCGAGCAATTTTTTGCAAAATTTTGCTTACTATAGCCCATGATTCCAAAATGCACTTTTTTCATGAAATCACTTAAAACGTATTCCAAGCAGCTGAATACCAAGAATTCCTGGAACTGAACACATATTCCAAAAATTGTATCCAGAAACCGTCTAATGACAAAAATATGGAGGTTTGAATATCGAGCAATTTTTTGCAAAATTTTGCTTACTATAGCCCATGATTCCAAAATGCACTTTTTTCATGAAATCACTAAAAACGTATTCCAAGCAACTGAATACCAAGAATTCCTGGAACTGAACACATATTCCAAAAATTGTATCCAGAAACCGTCTAATGACAAAAATATGGAAGTTTAAATATCGAGCAATTTTTTGCAAAATTTTGCTTACTATAGCCCATGATTCCAAAATGCACTTTTTTCATGAAATCACTAAAAACGTATTCCAAGCAGCTGAATACCAAGAATTCCTGGAACTGAACACATATTCCAAAAAATGTATCCAGA